>JAYJMB010003043.1:0-14541 GCA_036873735.1 Pouteria campechiana
GTATATTTAGGAATCAAATAGGTGCAAAAGATGAAGTATTAAGAGAATAAAATATGACATTTTGCATTCTCATCAATGACGATGGTGTATCAGAGGGCTTGGATGTTCTATATCTTTTTATTGGAGGAGATGGTATGAAAAATGGATCCTTTGGAATTGCTATAGGAGGTTCATGTGTATAAGTTGTGGTTCCATAGCTTGATAGATAGATAAAATTAATTCTTTCTTGAAACTTTGGATCCAGCAGTTTAGGAAAGATTGCAGGAAGCCCTTTTCAGAGACTATTTACATTCATCCTAGCTATATACTCCTGATAATAAATGGTTATTCTTTCAAGAGGAGTCTTTTTGTGTTCTTTGGGAGGTGGAATTCTTAGCTTATTCTTAGGTTTGGAACTAGATGACTGAGATAAGGGAGTAAAAGGTGATGGTTTTAGGATAGTATGGGTTTTGGTAGTGGAAGAAGGTGGTTTTTTGGGATTTTTGGCTTAGGAAGAAGAGGGTGGAATAGGTTTAGTGGAGGAAGATGGTTGAAACTGTGTCTGCATTATCTTATCTTGGATAGAAGGATCTGAAAGCTGAGGATATGGGAGAGGGAGATTATCAGCAGTGGCTTCAAGGTTGGCATTATTGTAGAAAGTGAATTCTTCCTTAGTGAGAATAAAGAATTTATGAGAACCTAAGAGAGATGAAAACTCCTTTCTAAGAGGTTTTGACATTGGAAGCATCTTAAGAAGTTTCTCAGAGTAATTTTGAATAATTGACTCTCTATCATGAATTTGGATTTTGTAGCCCTTAGGAGTCAATGGAGGATTTGAGAGAAGTTGAATCCTATGTAGAATGTTAGGATCCTCAAGTTCTGAGAATGGAAATTCTTGAGGAGATAGAATGATAGATTGGGAGAGAAATATTCTAGCAACTTCAGAATTGATTTTGGATTTATTCTCAAACTTAGAAAAAGTCATCCTGATTGAATTGAATACAAAGAGAAAAATATCAAGGTTATTAACAATTGTTGGAAGAGAGTGTGAAGGACTTTGTTTTGTAGTTTTTGGAGGACTAGGAGGTCTTCTCCACTCTGGACTAATTGAGGGTTTTGGTAGAAGGTCCATAATCTGTTCAGGGATTACTTCTCCTGATTGAATGAGATCCATCCAAATCTATTCCAAAAAGATGGATGGTCTTGGAGGAAGAAAATAAACTCTAGGTAAAGGCACCATGATGGGATATTTCCCATGTCTGATAATAGCTCTATGAGGATTCATAAGATAATCCTCTGGCAATTAAGGGGCTCCATTTGGTGGAACTGATGATGATGGCTGTATTTGAGGAGTGGAGGAAGTGATGTCAGTATGTTGGCTCACAGGTTGAGAAACCTTTGGAATGACAGAAGATGATGATGGATGAGGAGATGAGTGTGAAGGAGAAGATATCATTGTTATTGGGAAATTGGTTCTAACTAGAGAGACGTGATGTGAATGTGATGAAAAGTGAGTTGGAGGTAGAGAGAAATGAGGATGAGGTGGTGAGAAGTGAGCATGATAGGCTTGACCTCTGAATGATTTTGCTAGAGCTTATAAAGAATCAAGTCTCTTATCAATCTTATCAGCTCTCAGGATCATAGATGACATAGCAGTGGAAAGATTATGATTCATCCTATTCATTTGGAGAGCTAGAGTGGACAAGTAGTGCTCAATCATTGTAATTCTATCCTCTATGTTCTTTGAGATAGGTTGTGTAGTGGGAATTGATGAGGTGGATGGTTGATGAGTATGAGTGTATTTAATGGGTGAAGAGGTTCTTATAGGAGTTTGTGATGGCATGGTTGCTGCTGTTGTTTCTTCAGATATAGTTTTTTTCAAAATTTCTTCCAATACTTCTATAACAGTTCTTTGTTCCTCTCTTGGAACTTCTTATATTCTCTCAGCTTCCGATTCATCTTCTTTGCTGTAGAATTCTTCTCTTGCCTCTATTTATGGATTCATGAACTTTTGTCTTTCTATTATTTCTTCTTCTTCATGACAGGAGAGTTCTTGCCTTAGTTCATTAACTTGTTCTATGACGTCTTCTCTTTTTGGTCTTTCTTTAGGTTTAGATTGCTTTAATTGAGTTGCTCTTCTTGGTTTTCAATGATCTAACCTTGTGCAGTTGACTTAAAGCCCATTCTTTTTAGAGACTTTTCATCCAATGTGTCTGTATTTCTTAAAAGCTCTTCATTTTCATTTGAGAAATCTACTCCTGGTTCCCTCATCAGCTTGGTCAGAGCCATTCCATAAGGTAAGGGAAACCTTGTGGTGCTCTTGATCAAGTGAATGTGATCTACCATCAATCTAGCTAGATTCAGTTTTCTTTTATTCTTCAATGCCCATATAATTCTGGCATCTTTCTCAGATAAATCACTAGTAGCTCCTTGTCTAGGATACAAATTGTTCATAATAATAAGATATGCTAGCTAGAGATTTGCATTCAAATGACTAGCATGCAGATAATTTTCCTTTTCATCTATCTCGGTTTCTGCTAAATTTGAGAATAGTATTGCTCTAGAAGGTCACACAATCTCTTCTTCTTCATTAGAGAGATTGAAATAATTTCATAAACTCTCTGTGGATAGTTCAATTTCTGTTTCTCCTATCCATGATTTTTCTGTCCTAGTATTGAGATTATAGATCAGTGCTCTTACAAGTCTATGATATAGACTTTCTGTAACTCACATATACATTCCAACCTGAGTATTTCAACCATTTAGACACTTTTAATTGCATACCGAAGGCTTCGAAATTGAATATTTTCCTTTTATTATTCTCCTATCCTCATATCTTTCTTCAAATCTAGAGTAGTTAGGTGAACTATTCAGAAGGATTACCTCAAGCGTATCAACCTCTTGTCTTGCCTTTTTGGTTCCTCTTCTCTGTGGAGAATCATCTCTTTACTTTCTTTTGCTTTTTGCTCCTTTTGTTCTTTCCTTTTCGATAGAGAATTCTAGGTTTTGGAAAGGAAATGAGATTTTTGGAAGAGATGTCAGAGAAGGCGGGAAGGGAGACAGAGAGAGTTGAGATTGAGTTTTAAAAGAAGTGGGAAGATGGAGAGTCTTCTTTGAAAGAGGGGTCTTGAGAGTTCAAAGAGGAAGGTTTCAGGTTTTCAAAGAGGTTTCAGGCACTTAAATGAATTGAGTGCTTTCGGATTTGGTCATTAATTTAAATATTCTCCGAAACACTAAGGTGTTTTGATTTTGGATGCTCCGAAAGATATCCTTTAGAGGCAACGATTTGATTTGGAGTTTTGGATATTCTAAAACATTACTTTGGATGCTTTTACCGATGTTGGGATATTCTAAATTGATATTTTTGAGAGCTTCAGAGGCTTTTATTTTGTCCTTTGGAGGCTTTGAAGTGCGCTTCGGAGGCTACGAAGTATAAATATTGACTTAACTCCAAGACTTTATGAAATGATTTTTTTGGAGTTTTGTATTTTAAGTTTTATATATTAATTATTAATTCTTGTTTATTTAGGAATCATTACCAAGACAGATAATTAACTATGTATTGATACATTTCTTGGAAAATGAAAGGTTACAATGCATTTTATTTTATGTTGTACATAGATGAGAACATAAAATGGCCAATTTATTTGATAAATTAAGCATTTTATACATTAGGATCTAGAATGCCTAGTTCTCTACTTATCATGTTAAATCTTTCTTCTAGTAGTGGTTTCATGAAAATATCTGCTAGCCGATTTTCTGTTGGGATAAATTCTAAGCAAATGTTATGGTTTTAAACATAGTTCCTAATAAAATGATGCCTAATTTCTATATAATTAGTTCTAGAATTTAACATTGGATTCTTGGTCAAATTTATTGTAAGGCCTTGAAATTTTCAAACATGTAAAATTTTGCTATAATTAATTTTTGGTGGTTCAACTTGCTATATAATTAAATTTATGAGAAAATTATTATGAAAAATATATGAAACTAAGTGGATTATTAATAAAAATATGAGGATGAAGTGGGGAATACATTAAAGTGTGTTAAATAAATGATTTAAGTGAAAAAGTAAATGAATATAAAGTGGTGGAATGCCGAAGGTGTAAATTTGAGAAAATATTAAATTTTATTATAGAAAAAAAGCAAAAATAGTTGGAAAATATATATTAAGTGAGAATGATGAGGAAATATATTAATCAATGATTTATAGGTAAAGAAAAATCAAAATTTCATATGGAAAGTTGAAAAATTAGGTTGCCAGTAATTTTTGGCAAATTTTGATTAAAATCGAATTTAATTAAGAAATAAGTAATAGAATTATGCAAAGATTATATTTAATAGATGGATAATTAATTTGGACATGTGAATTATTAATTTTATAATTTACATGTGCCAAACACGAGGACCAGATAAGATTTTGAAAATCAAAGATAAGTGCATGTGTATAGAATTCAAAAAAAATCGTGCAGGTGTATAGAATTTAAGTGGAGCATGGACTACAAAAAACAATCAATATAAATATCAATATAATAGCTATCCCCATCTTCTCCCAATGTGCAAGCACTTTCCCATTCCACTTCAACATGGGTTTCTTTCCCCCATCATCCCAACTTGTAAATTTAGTGAATTTTGCTTCAAAGTATCACTAGTAAATGTTGATTCAAGTGGTTAGTGGCTCTAGTTCCCAATTTCTTGTGCATTAAATGAGTGGCAGCCCTCAAATTTGAAGATTGGTTACTGATTAGTAGGACCCACTATAGGAGCATGAAGATTAAGGTAAGCGTTTAATCTACTTTATATGTTAATGATATTTAGGAAGAAAATTCATGCAAAATCATGTGAAAAAATTGATGAAAAATCAAACCCTAAATCCCTAGGGTTGCTAGAAAGATGTAATTAGAGCATTTGATACATGATTAATGACTGATTAAAATCACTAGGGATTTGTAATTAAGTGTATAGCTAGTTCCACACTAATGTTTTTTTATGAAATTTAATGTAATTTTTTTCACTGATTAGGTGATAAATTTGGAAAGAGATTAAAGCATCATTAAGGGTGTAAATTGGAGTGTGAGAGCTGTACAAATTGCTCAATTAATTAAGGTAAGTGGGTAATTATTTTAAGTCATTTTAAGTTCAATTTGATTTCTTTGAATGATTAGAATTTGGACACTTGTAATCTAAAATTTTTGTATATGAGTTACATGATTTTAAACATGCATTATCTACCCCATTCAACCATAATAAATGTATTATATTAGCATGAATTAAATTATATTGAAAATAATGGAATTCGGATAAATAGTGCATTGACATAATGTCTTACCAAGTACCACTGTTTGACCCCCTAAAAAAATATGAATATTAAATACCCTGAAATGAGATCCTAATAGCGTCCCACCCTTTTGAAATTTTGCTTTATTTTTAGTCTTCTCATTTTGAATTAATTTAGGCTGAAATGTTTACAATAATTCTATAATATTATTTAGAATTGATGTAAAAATTTTGAGGGGCAAAAGAGATGTATAATTCAGTCTAATATTTTTCTTTATATTTTCACATTTTAATTTTAAATTGATCAATTTACATTATTTTGACTTAAACTTTGGCTCAGATATTTTTCATGTTATTTAGAATTAATAAAAATATTTTCAGCTCAATTGGATATTTATAAACTAGTAAATAAAAATTTTATTTTAGAAATTATGTATATGTATTCTACACCCCCAGGAGTGCCGATAAATTTTGAGTTTAGCGCCTGATTGGCGCAAAGCCCAGTGTGTATCATATATGTATTTTATGATGGCTATGGGGCCAACCTATGTCTACCATGTGGCTAGGAGTGGCCTAGTTGGCCAGTGGGTGGTCGTGTGGGCAGCCAGCGTGGCCAGGCGTTGCTATTGGCCTAGATGACCTGATTGCTATAATTGGCCTGAGTAGCTTGTATAGGTGTGTTTATGGAGAACTGGTACTCTTGTGAGGTGATGAGGGGGGGTGCCAATGGATACAACAGTATGACTGTGTGGGCTTGGCAAGCTTATAGCCGGGAGTACCAGGATGGATCCAATGCATTGAAGAGTGAAAGGTTAGTATTCTGGTTTGTGTGCTTCTTAGGGAGGAGTGTATGTATGGTTGCAGAGTGTGTGGCTGGTTGAGGAGTGTGTGGATGATTTTGGAGTATGTGGATGATGGTGGAGCCGTGTACTAGTGTAGGAGGTAGTCATGGATTGACAAATAAAAAGGGCAGTATGATGTGTTGGTATTCGAGTCGGTATTGACAGGTTAATTATGTATACAATATCATTATGAGTATATGTATTAAATAATTAATGATATGTTAACATTAAAATCTTAATGAACTTAGCCATTTACTGACTATGACATCTTGCATATGGCATGACATGGTTTGCTTAGTTTCATTATTGTTTACTACTCTATTTACCGTTATTTATTATATTATTTATAGTCATATTTTTTCGCTTACCTGCTTACTGAGTTTTGCCCATACTCACCCTTTTATTTAAATTTTTAGCTAACAAGTGAGAAGACGAAGCTCAATAGGGTGTTCGGTCTTGTGACAGGGCTAGGCCATGACACCAGTAGAGGCTTTACTTCTTTTCAGGATGTATGATGATGTATATTATTGGATAAATTTTGGATGTATATTAGACATGTATCATTACTTAGTTTTATAGCATGTCATTTTATGGTGTGGGTGTATATGATTTAACAGCTAGGGTATAGTGTATCCTAATCTTGGTCTGTGTGTGTTGTGGTGATGTGTGTTTTGAGGGTGGTAGTTATATAATTTGTGTAGAAAATGGTAGAGTCTGGAGGTGGTCATATTATATTTGCATATTTGAGGGTATTTGTTATATAATTATTATGGTTTTAGCATGCTGTATACAAGATAACAGTGGTAAATGAGGGGAGACTTTGCCAAAATTTTCTCTAAATTTACCACTAGTAACGCTCCAGGGAGGAGGGGTGTTACAGGTGGTATCAGAGACCGATGCACCCAAGGTGGTATAATTGTGAAGTATGACTATCAAGCCATTAAGTAATGACATGCGCATTAATATATTTTAGTAACATAAAGGAGCGTTAGTTTAGCTTGTAAACATGAACCTTTCATTTTGAGTCATTGAACTTGAGCAAGTATGATTATGCTAGTGTATGGCTTAGAAATGCAATATTATGTAGATATATGACCTGCGAATGTGATATGGTGCAGTAATGGCATGCAAGAGGCTAGTGGACAAGGTCAAAGCACCTATGGTGGAGGAGGAGCCACCAAGGCGAACCACTTGATCCTGATACATAGGTGTGGTGATTAGAGATGATCAAAGAGAGCAAAGACAGCTAGCTAGAGGCAATAGCTCGAGGCCAGCCTCTAATGAGGCAGAAGAAGAGGATATTTTGGAGCTTGAGGTGAGGCAATAGCCAGAGACTGTATAGGAGCCAGTAGGGTCCAGCGGTACAGTACTAGGAGCCGGACCAGAGTTTGCTGCTATGATGGCAATGGTAGCCAGCCTCACCCAAGCAGTGTAGGACTTATATAGGTTCAGAGGAGATCGGTAGATGAGCCTACTCACATTGTTGGACCCATTGGGACATTGACCCATGTGCCAGAGTCGATAGTGGAAGTGGGCCAAACTTTACAGATGCACCTAGGTCTGAGGCTAAACATGAAGGCCTTCCACAATATGAAGCCTCCAGTATTTAGAGGCCAGAGAGACTACAGGGTCGTGGAGGACTAGATCTCCAAGATGGAGAAGGTGTTCACCTATATGTAGTGTCTAGAGGAGCCAAAGGTGTTGTTTGCTATCTACCAGTTAGAGGGCGAGGCCGAATGCTAGTGGAAGATGAAGAGGGTGACCTTGCCAGTTGTAGGAGCTGGTTTGACATACAAAGAGTTTAGAGATAGGCTCTTCCGCCATTATGTACTTGCCAGTAAGAGAGTATAACCAATGACCAAGTTCCTGACACTAGTGTAGGGGAGGAGACCTGTGGCAGAATATGATGAGCAGTTCGGCTCCTTGGCCCGATTCGTACCATGGGCCAAAGTAGACTCCGCAGAGGTAGCTCAAAAATTTCAGGAGGGTCTACGATGGAGCATCAAGCAAAATGTGGCCCTCTTTATGTTGATTAGATATAAGGATATCTTGGAATGGGCCAGAATAGCAGAGAGGGAAGAAGAAGTATGCCAGAAATTCCAAGAGAGGCGACGCGCTAAGACTAGTGATTCAGGGCAGTGAAAGAAGCTTCGAACTGAGCAAAGCAGTAGAGTCACCTCTAAGAGGACATGTCATCATTGTGGCTAGCCCAGACATATCTAGCCGTATTGTCTTGCTTTGAAGAGAGAGAGAAGGAAGCCTACTAAGCAGACCCCTACTTAGTCTAGAGAGCCAAGTCAGACAACCAACTAGCCATAGGGAGTACAGTAGAGGAGACCGATTGTTTGCTATCAATGTGGCGAGCCAGGCCACATTAGACTACATTGTCCCACTCTTCAGGGGAAGAGTGAGAGTGTTGCTTCTAGGGCACTTACCCAGCCTGAGCATGGTGGCCCATAGATGAGAGGCCGAGGTCATGGGACGTATGTACTGTCAGGGCGGCAGTTTGCAGAGTAGAGATCCTAAACTATGGCAATTATACATGCTACCACAGTGCAAGAGGTACAGGCAATGGATCATGTGGTTACAGGTAATCTCCTCGTCTTCAACTATATGGCATATGTCTTATTTGATCCCGGTGCTTCCCAGTCTTTTGTATCTGTTGCATTTGTTCATAAATTTGTCTTGTCTACACATCCCATGCATCAATTGGTAGAGGTCTCCACACCTCTAAAGGTAGTTAGTATGGCCTAAGAAAAATATTATGACATTTCCATAGTAATTGAAAGCAGATGTTTCTATGTTAATTTGATAGTATTAAACATGGAAGGATTAGATATTATACTGGGGATGGATTGGTTGGCTAAGCATTAAGCCAAGATAGATTGCAAGACCAAACAGGTGATCTTAAAGACTCCTGATGAGATAAATATCACTTTTTAGAGTTCATCTACAAGAGAAGCTCCCAAGCTGATTGTTGCTATGAGAGCTCTCATTTTAATGTGAAAGGGGCATGAGCTCTCATTTTAGCTCTCAGTTGTGAGAGACTTTCCCGATGTGTTTCCAGGAGAACTATCTAGATTACCTTTTGAGCCGAAAGTTGAGTTCAGTATTGAACTTCAGCCTGGGGCAAAACCCATATCCAGAGCATCGTACAGAATGACACTAGTGGAACTAGCATAATTGAAGGTACAGTTGCAAGAATTGATGTATAAGGGATTTATCCGCCCTAGTGTGTCACCTTGGGGTGCTCCCATCCTATCTGTGAAGAAGAAGGACAGTAGTCTGCGCCTATGCATTGACTACCGAGAGCTCAATAAGGTGAGGATCAAGAATAAGTATCCATTGCCTCTTATAGATGATTTACTTGATCAGTTACAAGGGGCTACTATGTTCTCAAAGATTGATCTTCAGTCAGGCTATCATCAGATGAGGATTAAATCAATAGATGTGCTGAAGACTGCATTCAAAACCCAGTATGGACATTATGAATTCTTAGTAATGCCATTTGGATTGACCAATGCTCTAGTAGTCTTCTTGGATCTCATGAACAGGGTGTTCAGGTCATATTTAGATCACTTTGTGATCATATTTATTGATAATATTTATTCCAAAAGTAAAGCGAAGCATGAAACTCACCTAAGATTAGTTTTGCAGGGACTGAGAGAAGAAAAGTTGCATGCCGAGTTAAAGAAATGCTACTTCTTGATGAAAATACTGTAGCATTTTTGGGAGTTTATATCAGGAGCTGGTATTTCTATAGATCTACATAAGATCAAAGTTGTGGTAAACTAGCCTCGACCTATTACAGTGATAGAAGTTCACAATTTTCTGGGATTGGCGGGTTATTACCCCTGATTTGTTGAGAGATTCTCTACTATAGCCATACTTCTTACACAATTGACCTGTAAGGGAGTGCAGTTCAAATGGAATGATTAATGTGAGGCGGCATTCCAGGAATTAAAGAGGAGGCTAGTAGAAGCTCTAGTTCTCAAAGTCCCTATGAGATGGGGTGGATTTGTAGTATATAGTGATGCATCTAAACATAGATTAGGGTGCGTATTGATGCAGCATAGAAATGTTATTGCTTATGCATCACGCCAGCTGAAGCCTCATAAGCGTAATTACCCCACCCATGATTTGGAGTTGACAACTGTCATATTTACCTTAAAGATATGAAGACATTATCTCTATGGTGAAAAGTGTGACATATACATAGATCATAAAAGCTTGGAGTACATTTTTACTCAGAAAGAGCTAAATATGAGACAGAGGCGATGACTTGAGCTGCTAGAAGATTCTGATTTAAATATCCATTATCATCCAAGCAAGGCAAACGTTGTAGCAGATGCATTGAGTAGGAAATCAGGCAGTAGCATGACATGTCTACTCACACAAAGGAATGAGCTATTTGAAGAGATGAGGCAAATGGAGTTGTATGTGGGAATGAGAGGGCTAGTGGCACAGTTATGTCAGTTATCTATTCAGCCCACTTTACTAGATGAGATTTGGACTGCCTAGATGGAGACTATAGATGAGGAATTTTAGAAACTGAGAGAGAGAGAGCTCAGAGTGGTGGACTACCTAATTATATTATTGGTGCTGATGGCATCTTGAGATACTAGAATCGACTTACAGTGCTTAAAAGTTCTGCCATAATACAGAAAGTGCTAGCGGAGGCACACTATTTACCTTATACCATCCACTCAGGCATTACCAAAATATATCATGACTTGAGGTCACAATATTGGTGGCATGGCATGAAAAATGATGTGGCTCAATATGTGGCAAGGTCTCTAGTATGCCAAAGGGTGAAGGCAGAACATTAGAGGCCTGGTGGGTTATTACAACCAATTGAGATCCTAGAGTGGAAGTGGACAGATATCATTATGGATTTTATTATAGGTCTTCCTAAGACTATAGCTGATTATGACAATATCTAGGTTATAGTGGAAAGGTTGAGTAGCCCACTTTATTCCTGTTCGCACTACTTACACTGCTTACAAATATGCATGGATTTATCAGAAGGAGAGACTACATGGTGTGCCTAAGGTCATTATTTCTGACCGTGGATCAGTGTTTACATCTATGTTCTAGGCAGCTCTGTATAAGGCTATGGGTACATGTTTGGATTTTAGTAGTACATATCACCCTCAGACTGATGGGTAGACTAAGAGGGTGAACCAACAGATAGAGGACATGTTGAGAGCTTGTGTCCTTGAATGGGGCAAAGCCTGGAGCCAGTATCTTACTTTGGTGGAGTTTGCCTAAAATAATAGCTATCACTCCAGCATTGGCATGGCTCCTTTTGATGCATTGTATGGGTGTAAGTGCCAAAACCCCTATACTAGTTAGAAGTGGGGGACACTATTATTATAAGGCCACAGATAATTACAGATACAGTTGAAAAAGTAGCCCAAGTCAAGGAGAAGATTCGGGTTGCCCAATCTCGCTAGAAGAGTTAAGCAGATACACGTTGGTGAGACCTAGAGTTTCAAGTGAGAGATTGGGTCTTTCTTAAAGATTCACCTATGAGAGGTGTGGTGCGATTTGGCACCAAGGGCCAGCTAAGCCCTAGATATGTCGGGCCATATGACATATTGGAACAGATTGGTAAGGTGGCTTATCGGATTGCATTACCACCTTCATTGAGCAGAATCCATGATGTGTTTCATGTGTCATCATTATGGAGATATGAACCAGATTCTTCTCATGTTTTGGCACCAGAAGAGGTATAGTTAAGTGAGAATCTGTAGTATGTTGAATAGCCAGTCCGTATCCTAGACAGAAGAGACAAGCAGTTAAGGAATAAAGTCATTCCTCTAGTTAAAATGTAATGGAGTTATCACTCGGAAGATGAGGCTACTTGGGAGCTTGAGGATATGATGCGGTCAAAATATCCTCATTTATTCATCTAAGTTTCAAGGACGAAACTTTTTATAAGGAGGGTGGAATGTAAGGCCTTGAAATTTTCAAAACTGTAAAATTTTGCTACTATAAATTTTTGGTGATTTTTGATGGTTTGACTTGCTATATAATTAAATTTATGGAGGATTATCTTTTGAAATATGAGGATGAAGTTGAGAATATATTAAAGTGTGTTAAATAAATGATATCAGTGAAAAAGTAAATGAATTTAAAGTGGTGGAATGCTAAAGGTGTAAATTCAGGAAACTATTGAATTTTATTATAAAAAATAGCAAAAATGGATGAAAAATACATATTAATGTGAGAATGATGAGGAAATATATTAATCAATGATTTATAGGTGAAGAAAAATCAAAAATTGCATGTGGAAAGCTGAAAAATTAGGTTGCCAGTAATTTTTGGCAAATTTTGGTTAAAATCAAATGTAATTGAGAAATAAGTAATAAAATTATGCAAAGATTATATTTAATAGATGGAAAATTAATTTGGACAAGTGAATTATTAATTAAATGATTTACATGTTCCAAACATAAGGACCAGATAAGATTTTGAAAATCAAAGATAAGTGCATGTGTATAGAATTAAGTGGAGCATGGACTACAAAAAAAAGTCAATATAAATATCAATGTAATAGCTATCGCCATCTTCTCCTAATGTGCAAGCACTTTCCCATTCCACTTCAACATGGGTTTCTTTCCCCCATCATCCCAACTTGCAAAGTTAGTGAATTTTGCTTCAAAGTATCACTAATTAATTGTTGATTCAAGGGTTAGTGGCTCTAGTTCCCAATTTCTCATGGATTAAATGAGTGGCAGCCCTCAATTTTGAAGATTGGTTGCTAATTAGTGGTACCCACTATAGGGTCTTGAAGATTAAAGTAAGTGTTTAATCTACTTTACATGTTAGTGATGTTTAGGAAGAAAATTCATGCAAAATCATGTGGAAAAATTGATGAAAAATCAAACCCTAAATCACTAGGGTTGCTGGAAATTTTAAAAGGGGATATGGGGCTATAATTAGAGCATTTGATACATGATTAATGACTGATTAAAATTAGTTAGGGATTCGCAATTAAGTGTACAGCTAGTTCCACACTAATATTTGTTTTTGAAATTTAATGCAAATTTTCCCGCTGATTAGGCTGTAAATTTGGAAAGAGATTAAAGCATTCTTAAGGGTGTAAATTAGAGTGTAATGGCTATGCAAATTGCTTAATTAATTAAGGTAAGCAGGTAGTTATTTTAAGTCATTTCAAGTTCAATTTGATTTCTTTAAATGATTAGAATTTGGGCACTTGTAATCTAAAATTTTTGTATATGAGTTACATGATTTTAAACATACATTATCTGTCCCATGCAACCATAATTAATTTATTGTATTAGCATGAATTAAATTGCATTGAAAATAATGGAATTCAGATGAACAGTGAATTGACAGAATGCCTTACCAAGTACCCCTCTTGAGGTTGATTCAAATCCAATTTAATGATGTGATTTTAAAACAATAAAAGTATGAAGTTAAAATAGATATAATAGAATACTATCATATAAAATTTCATGAACAAATTCCATCGTTTAACACCCCAAAAATATATGAAAATTAAATACCCTGAAAATGAGATGCTGATAACGTCCTACCCTTTTGAAAATTTGCTTTATTTTTAGTCTTCTCATTTTGAATTAATTCAAACTAAAAGTTTTATAGCAATTCTATTATATTATGTGGAATTGATGTAAAAATTTTGAGGGGCAAAAGAGATGTATGATTCCGTCTAACATTTTTTTTATATTTTCAAATTTTAATTTTAAATTGATCAATTTACATTATTTTGACCTAAAATTTATATTGAATATTTCATATTATTGGGAATCTATAGAAATAGTTTTAGGTTAATTTGATATTTATAAACTAGTAAATAAGAATTTTATTTTAGAAATTATGTATATGTATTCTATGCCCCCGGGAGTGCTGGTAAATTCTGATTTTGATGCCTAATTGGCGCAAAGCCCAGTGTGGATCATATATGTAATTTATGATAGCCGTGGGGCTAACCTGTGTCTGCCATGTGGCGAGGAGTGGCTTGGTTGGCCAGTGGGCAATTGTGTGGGCAGTCGTAGCTTGTGTAGGTGTGTTTATGGAGAACTGGTACTCATGTGAGGTGATGAGGGGGGATGCCAATAGATACAACAGTATAGTTGTGTGGGCCTGGCAAGCTTCTAGCCAAGAGTGCTAGGATGGACCTTATGTGCTTAAGAGTAAAAGGGTAGTGTTCTGGTTTGTGTGCCTCTTGGAGAGGAGTGTGTGGATGGTTGTGGAGTGTGTGGCTGGTTGAGGAGTGTGTGGATGATTATGATGTATGTGGATAATGGTGGAGCCGTGTACTGGTGTAGGAGGTAGTCGTGGATTGACAAATATAAAGGGCAGTATGATGTGTCAGTATTCAAGCCGGTATTGACTATTTAATTATGTATACAATATCATTATGAGTATGTGTATGAAATAATTAATGAGATGT
>JAYJMB010003044.1:0-58275 GCA_036873735.1 Pouteria campechiana
ACCTGAGCCATCGAGTTTATGGCAACCATCAAGTTTTTGGCGCCGTTGCCGGGGACAGATGGAAGCCATCAAGTTTTTGGCCATCATCGTCCAAAAAGATGGAGCTTGCTCTGGAACGCGTGGGTGATGGATTATCATGTCTAAGCAAGGTCATTTTCTTCTAAGAATCACATGAAAATGGGCAAAAGGGGGTGGTTTTCCATGGCTAAGGGCATAGGGAAGAAAGGGGCATCAAAAGGGAAAGAAAGGCTAACAGAAGCCTTTTAAAAAAATCAATTTTCACTGTTCATTATGCCATTGTTTCACCGGTGCCCCGGCACCAGCCCCGCTGGTTGCCCATCAATCTGTTTTACCAAGTGGCACCGTGGTGCCATTTTTGCTGCGCAACCCCCCACCCCTAATTCACTGGTATTTTCTCCACTTTGTTACTCTCCACTTTCTTATACCTTTAACCATACTTTTTCTACATGTTTATAACATCGAAACACATAATTAATCCCCATGAATGAGTTAGGCAATGTCTTTAAACACGCTTGTACATTAAATCCATAATAATGTTCTTCACACTTAATAATTTCATGTGCAATTTGTCCCTAGATGATAATTCAAGACAAATTTCAAAATTGCCTCACTTTTAACACTGTGTGTTACATATGCTTAAATTGTGATATGTAAAAATAATAGAATGACATAGAATGTTATGTTAGAATAATGAGGACTTTAGCCTCATGGTATGATTGCATTGTTTATCTTAATCAATTTATTTTTGACTGATTATTATTTTCTATTTAGCCTACTTACTGAGTTCGCCTAGACTCACGCCTTCTTATTATTTTTTTAGTTGAAAGGTTAAGTTATGAATCCCAGCTAAGGGTTGGTGCTTGCAGGAAAGATCAGAAGAAGTTGTTGATATGATAAATTGGGGATTAGAATCCTGTATGTGTATGTATAATTGTAACTGATAGAATTCAATTAATATATATATAGAAATGTTTTGGCATGCCATAGTAATGTATATGTAGATGAATTTTTATGTTGGTTTAGTATGTTTATTGCAATGGGTGTGTATTTTATGGTCTATGTCATTGCTTTATAATTATTAAAATTATATCTTATGTGATAAATAATTGCATAGGTTTAGATCCTTATATTTTGGGGTAGATTCTATCAAATTTTTGATAGAATATTTCCTTTAAAAATTGGGGAATTACAGAGTAATGTGAAAACACATAGGCCCCATGGGCGGGGTGTGACAATCAGTGAACACAATTACCTTATTTCCAATGAGATATGATATGATATGATATTATCAAAGGCAAAGACAATTGCAAGTAAATACTTTACTATTGTGGGATAATTAAGCTAGGCATCATTGCTGGTCCTACTAGCATAATAGATAGTATGAAATATCTTATTCTTTCGTTGTCCTAGAACCGCTCCAACCACGTAGTCACTTGTATAATACATTAACTCAAATGGTTTATCCCATTCTAGTGCAACAATAATGGGTGCCAAGGTAAGCTTTTCCTTAAGGATATTGAATGCCTTCTTGCAATCTTCATTGAAATTAAAAGGTGTACCTTGCACAAGTAGGTTAGAAAGTGGCTTTAAAATTTTTGAGAAGTTTTTGATGAACATTATTTGGAACCTAAATGCCCAAGAAAACTCTAAATTCTTTTTATAGAAGCTAGGGGCGGGAGTTTTTTTTATTATCTCTACTTTGGCTTGATCAACCTCAATTCCTTTCCATGAAATTCGGTGTCTAAAAACAATACCTTCTTTCACCATGAAGTGACATTTTTCCCAGTTTATCACAAGGTTTGTTTGTTCACACCTTTTTAAGACTAGTTTCAAATTCTTTAAGCAATGATCAAAGGATATACCAAAGAAAAGAAATTATCCATGAAAACCTTGATGATTTTCTCCACCATATCAGAAAATAGAGCCATCATACCCCTCTAAAAAGTAGCTGACACATTGCTTAGACTAAGATGCATTCTTCTGAAGGCAAATATACCATATGGACATGTGAATGTGGCCTTTTCTTGGTCTTTAGGAGCAATGGCTTTTTGATTATATCCTGAATAGCAATCTAAGAAGTAATAATAATCAAAACTAGCTAACCAATCAAGCATTTTATCAATGAGTGGCATTGGGAAGTGATCTTTCCTTGTAGTAGTATTCAACTTCCTATAATCAATGCATATTCTTCATCCTGTAACAATGCTTAATGGAATCAATTCATTATTATCGTTCTTCACAATTTTCATTCCACCTTTCTTTGGGATAACTTGCATAAGGCTGGCTCATGAACTACCTAAGATAAGATAGATAACACCTGCATCAAGCTATTTGAGCACCTCTTTGCAAACCACTTCCTTCATAGTTGGATTCAATTTTCTTTGAGCTTCCTCTAATGTCTGCAATTGTCTTCCATTAAAATTTGGTGCATGCATAAAGATAGATTGATCCCTTTCAAATCAGAGATAGACCACCCAATAGCTGATTTGTACCTTCTGAGAACTAGCAACAGTTTATTTTCTTCTTTTGTAGAAAGGCTAGAAGAAATTATCATTGGCAGTGAAGAAGATTCTCCGAGGAATGCATACGCAATTGATCCAGTAACTGTTTGAGCTCAAGAGCTAGTGGTTTCTCAATAGAGGGAACAAATTGAGGAAGGCTATGTCCCAAACTTTCAAAATACTTTTGATTATTGGGACCAAAAAAGTCCAACCACTGAATAATTTTTGTGATATCTTCTTCCTCAAGATCAAAAGGATTTGGATAGATCTTCTCAATTTCCCAAGTGTTGTGATATTAAAGCATCCATTTTGTCTATCCGAAAGTAGTTGCCACCTGCCACTGGATATTTTATTGCATTGAATACCTTAAATATCTTTAACACCCTAGTTCCGAGGCACTATATTATGACAGCATCATGTGGAATCCTTGACAGAGTCTCCCCTGAACTATCCTCTTAAACTTGTACAATGAATTATCTTATAAATTACATGTCCAAAACTCACACCAAATACGATAACATACACCCACACTTTGCCCAGAACCAGAAGTCACATTGTGACTATAGCTATCGATGAGTTATACCTTCATCTTGTCATAATGACGTGCTAACAAAAATTAACTCATAAAAGATCTAATATATACATAACTTGTCCAAACTGATAAATCTATAACTTATATATACATCACAACTTATATATACATCATAGTAGTGTTAGAAAACTAAAATCCTATAATAGCGACTACTAAACAGGTATGGAATCATAATCTATCCCAATTTTGAGCCCTGACACCATGTTGGGCTCTGTCTTCTAGCCTTTCAACTAAAAATAAGGTGAGTCTGAGTAACACAGAGGTAAAGCAGTAAAATAGAATTAAAAGAGTAAACCATTAGAAATAATGACAATGTAGTTCAATGACATGATGCATTTCATGACAATGCAATAATATCACCCTGACCAATTCTTCTCTCTCCTTCTAATCATAAAGACATGGCCCTTTTCTTCTTCAGTGTGCTTTGGTCCCTCTTTCACCCCTAGCTACGAAGCCTGCTAATTCCATAATAGTCTCTCACTGTCATCCATGTTGAGCCATGTTATCTAGCTTATATTTGATGATGAACATTCTTAATCAAGTATGTCTTGATGATGTGCAAAAGCATGAGTGAAACATTAAGGTACTAACATCTTATTTTCAAGAATGTTGCAAAAAGTTTAAACAATTCAACTTGAATATAATGACAAAAGGTAGATACAAAGTAAACGCTTTTTCAAAATTAACTATATAAATTTCACATATACTTAATTCAATAAAATAGAATTTCTAAAGCGTTGAAGACATGCTTTGGAGTCAAAAGAAGCAACTTCGGAATCACTTTAATGCACTTCGGAAAAGATTGGATTGCTTCAAAAATGTCCAAACGAACTTCGGAGTAAAATAGATATTATTTCAGAATTGACACAACATGGCTCTTAGACGTTATGGAGAAGCTTCGAAATTCTCTCAACAGACTTTGGAGATAACCTTGCAAACTTCGAAAATGTCTCAACAAGCTTTGGACAAGGTACAATGCAACTTCGGAGTGGTTGCAATTCACTTTGGAAAGAATGTAGAGAAACTTCAGAGATAATTAGCAAGCTTTGGCAAGTTTGTGAGTAAAAATAGTAAGCTTCAGAAATGTTCAAGCACACTTCAGAATCCTCTTTGTAAGCTTCGAAAATCGTCACAAGCACACTTTGAAAAATATTAAAGCATACTTTGGAGTCTTTTTCAAAGCTTCAGAGATCTTATAAGTGCATTTCAGAGATGATCAATATTGCTTCAGACAAGTCACACCGCCTTTCGGAAATAATCAAGAGAGCTTCAAAATTATCAAGAATGCTTCAGAAAAAGCACAAAAAGCTTCAAACAAGTTATAGCATGCTTCATAGAGAGTTGAAAAGCTTTGTAGAAATCATGGATGTTTCGAATAAGTTATAAGACATTTTGGAAACAATAAGACAAGTTTTAGAGATAATCAGCTATGCTTTGGAGTAAACAGACATGCTTAGGAGAACTTGAAGCTAACTTTTAAAAATGATTCAAACAATCTTCGGAGATGTTAACCAAGTTTCAGAGATGTTAAGTCATGCTTCGGAGTAAACAGACATGCTTTGGAGAACTTGAAGCCAAGTTTCAAAAACAATTCAAATAATCTTCGGAGATGTTAACCAAGTTACGGAGATGTTAAGTCATACTTTAGAGATGTTTGAACAAGCTTCGGATCACTTTTTCGAAGACATTAAAAGTTCAGAAAATCCAAACTTCTATCTGTAAATGAATGTCGCAACTAAGTAGGATTAAAATTACTTCTGAAAATCTGAAGAAAACAATTCAGATAATCCTAAATCAATTAAGATACCAACCGTTCACTCATCTATTCAAAACACCTGATATGGAAAGTGAACATTTGAAAAAGTTAGTGACAGAAGTAGCAGACTGATACCAGAAGGCGACAAAGTAAGACATCAGACAAAAGATAAGGTAAAGAAAAATGTTTTCGAATATTTGAATGTCTACGAAGATCAACAACGGAAAAATCTCTCTCAACCTATAAAAGAGAGATTCAGAAGTAGAAGAAAAGAACCCAATTGAATATCATTTGAGCTTCGCTGATCACATTAATAGCATTCAAAATCTTGCTTCAAAGTTCAACTCCAATGAATACAACTTAGTCAGAGCTCTTAAAGTTCAAATCTCTACTTGATCAAGGAGTTTGAATCTTTTACTATTACTGCTTATTCTTTTACTTAGAATTCTAAATCTTTGTACAAGTCTACCTAATTAAGAGGCATTTAACTAGACACTCCTTTTGGTGTTTACCAACTCCAGTAGAGTGCTTAGGGTTTATGTATTAAGATAAACAAGTAGGAAACTTGCTGAAAGGGTGTAAGTCTGTTGGTAAGCTTTGAAAAACCAACAGGTTGTGTAAGTTTCTGGTTAGCTTGGAAAACCAGTAAGTTAGTTATTGAGCTTATTGTAAAACTAACATGTATTTGATCCATTTGATCAAGGTATTAGTGGAACTTGAGCTCAGTATAGAAGATTAACTCAGAGAAGTGAAGTAGGAACCTAGGAAGGGCCAAACAACTATAAAAATCTTGTACTGCTCATTGTGCAATCTGTTTTATTTATTCTTCCAGCACCATAATCATCTGATTTGGGCTAAAAGTTTTAAAAGCTTAATTGCCTCCCCCCATAAGGGACCAACAAGTGGTATCAGAGTAGGCTTCACTAGTTAAATCTTGATTACCAGTATATTAAAGAGATTCAAAATGGTTGGTATGTTCACAATACATTTGCTAAAAGATAATCTACTTCTAGACCCCCTCTATTTGATGGAAAAAATTATGGGTATTGAAAATTGAGAATGCAAAATTTCTTGACTGTCACAGATTATCAGTTGTGGCTTGTAGTAAAAAATGAAAAGAATGTTACCAACACCAAAGACAAATACACTAAAGAGGATATACAAGCAATAGAACATGATGCTAAGGCAAAGAATTACCTCTACTGTAGTTTAAATTCCTCTGAGTTTGAAAAGATTTCTGCATACGATTCTATTAAAGAAATCTAGAATAAACTTAAGGTAGCACATGAAGGTACAAACTAGGTAAAGGAGACTAAGATAAATATTCCAGTGTAAGAATATGAAGCCTTCTCCATGAAGGAATCGGAAACCATTTCTGAAATGTTTAGAAGATTTCAGAAAATCACCAACAACCTAAAGAGCTTAGGAGAAAAATATGAAGAGACTATGCTAGTAAAGAAAATCTTGAGATCTCTTCATAGACATTGGATGCCTAAAGTGACTGCTATTCAAGAAGCAAAAGATCTAACGAAGGTAACAGTAGAAGAACTCATGGGATCACTCATGACCCATGAAGTAATAATAAAGTAGAAAGCACCAGATGAAGTCAAAGGCAAGAAAACATTAGCCTTACAAGCAGAATCAGAAAATGAAGAATCTTTAGAAGATGCCTCAACCTCTAAAGATGACGAGGATATAGTAATAATAATAAGAAGATTTAGAAACATGTTCAAAAAGAGAAAATTTGGAAACAATTCCAAAAACTTCAAAAGCAAAGATAAGAAAAAGGAAGTTTCAAACTGTTAAAACTGCAAAAAACCTGGGCATATGAAGTTTGACTACCCAGAACTAGATAAAAAGCAAAGAGACAAGAAGAAAAGGTATAACTCTTACTTTGATAAAAAGAATTTTTTCAATAACAAGAAATTTGGAAAGAAGAAGAAAGCAATGGCTGTATGGGAGATGCTAGAAAATATGATGCAAGAAAGCTCCAGTGAAGAAGAAGAAGAAAATGAACCTCAATTCAGCTCACTCAGCTCCAAAGAAAAGGATCAAGAAGAACATCATACTGGAATAAGTTTTATGGCTATCCATAATGATGAGGTAAATTCAGAATTTAAAATTTCTGATATTGAAGAATTATTAGAAGAACTGTATTCAGATTTCAAAACATTAAAAGCCAAACATGAAGAAACTAAAAGAGAACTTGAAAGAACAGTTAATGAATATTCTAAATTAAAACAAGAAAACACATTGCTCAAAACCGATCAAAATATCAATATAGAACTTGAGCAAATTAAAGCAAAAAACCATGCTCTTAGAAGAACCTTAACTACTACCTTGTTCAAACTTAAAATAAAGAAAGATATAGGAAACTAGAGAAAGAAAAATCATAAAAGAAAATCAGAACCCCAACAAAATATTTAGATTCCTAAGATAGTTACTAAAGTTGTAAATGTAACTAGATATCTAGAAAATATAGTAGCACCTAAAAAATAATGGATACCAAAATATTTTGCTACTAACCCACTTGGACCCATTCCTAAATGGGTACCAAAAGTTACAACTTAAATTTATTGTCGTAGGTGTGTTTGAGAGCCATAGATAATAGCAAGTAGTACATTGATAGTGGTTGCTCAAGACACATACCAGGAGAAAGGAAACTATTCATAGAACTTAAAGCTAAGAACAGAGGAATAATCACCTTTGGGATAACGAAAAAGGTAGAGTGGTTGGAATTGGTAAAATTGACCAACCTTCATCTATTACAATTTTAAATGTTTTATTAGTAGAAGGATTGAAACACAATCTTTTGAGTGTAAGTCAATTCTGTGACAATGGTTACAAATTTGTGTTTGAATCTCATACTTGTTCTATTTTAGATAGTGCAAATTTTGTTGTAGTACTTGGAAAGAGACATGAAAATGTGTATTTGGTGGATTTATATGATATCCAAGTTAAATGTCTTGTTGTAAGTGAAAATAAACCCATGTTGTGGCATAAAAGACTAGGACAAGCCAACAAAAATCTGATTGAAAGATCGTATAATAAAGATCTAGTTGTTAGCTTACCAAAACTTAAATTTGATAATAAGTTGTGTAATGCTTGCATAAAAGGCAAGCAAGTAAAATAATCATTCAAATCAAACAAAGAAGTATACACAACTAAACCTCTTCAATTGCTACATATGGAGTTAGTTGGTCCAACAAGAACAAGAAGCCTTGGAGGGAAACATTATGCATATGTCATTGTAGATGAATTTAGTAGATTTACCTGGGTAATGTTTCTAGCATCCAAATATGAAGGTTTTTCATTCTTTGAGGTATTTTCCAAATTTTTATAGAATGAATAAAGCTCTCATATAGTAGCCATAAGGAGTGATTGTGGTGGAGAATTTGAAAACCATAGATTCACAAATTTCTGTGAAAACAGTGGAATTCTTCAAACTTTCTCTGCACCAAGAACACCTCAACAAAATGGAGTAGCTAGAAGAAAAAATAGACCCTTATAAGAGATGGTAAGAACAATGTTGAGTGAATATAGTCACCCATAATATTTTTGGGCTGAAGCAATGAACACATCATGTTATATTATTAATAGAATCTTAGCTAGATTAATACTCAACAAAACTCCATTTGAATTAACTATGGAAAGAAACCAAATATATCATATTTTCATGCTTTTGGGTGTAAATGCTTTATTCTCAATAATAGCAAAGAAAATTAAGGAAAATTTAAAAACAAATCTGATAAAGGCATCTTTCTTGGTTATTCTATTGTTAGTAAAGCATTAAGAGTCTACAATATGAAAAGTAAGAATGTAGAGGAATCTATTCATGTAAAATTTGATGAAAATACTAACTCCTCTATGAGGTCAAGTGATTTTGATAATGAGATAGGTGAACTAACAACCTCAGTTGAGAAAATGAAAATACAAGACAAGGAAGGAGAACCTTCTTAATAAAAAATACAGATGGATGAAGAAGAAACAGAAAATGAACTATCCATCACTGAGGTAAACAATGAAGGTAATGATATTCTTCCCAAAGATTGGAGATTTATGCATGATCACCCTGAAAGTTAGATAATTGGTGATGTATATGACAAAGTTAGAACTAGATCTTCATATCACCAAGTATGTGCCAATTTTGCTTTTATTTTACAAATAGAACCAACTTGCATGGAATAAGCTTTAGGAGATGAAAACTGAATTTCAGCTATGCAAGAAGAATTAGACTAATTCAAAAGAAATAATGTGTGGACTATCATTCCAAGACCAACTCATCAATCTACTATAGGAACTAAATGGGTCTTTAGGAATAAATTAGATGAATCTAGAAAAGTAGTAAGAAATAAAGTAAGATTAGTAGCAAAAGGTACTATCAGGGGGAAGGCATTGATTTTGAAGAATCATATGCTCCTGTTGCAAGAATTGAAGCCATTAGAATGCTTCTTGCATTTGCATCCTTTATGAAGTTCAAGTTATATCAGATGAATGTCAAGAGTGCATTTCTGAATGGATTTATAAATGAAGAGGTCTATGTAGAACAACCACCTGGGTTTGAAGATCCTCATAACCCAGAATATGTATTCAAACTCAAGAAAGCCCTCTATGGTTTAAAACAGGCTCCTAGAGCCTAATATGACAGGCTAAGCAAATTTCTCATTAAGAAAGGCTTTTCAAGAGGCAAATTTGATACTACTCTCTTCATTAAGCATGCAACAAAGGATATTCTTATAGTTCAAGTATATGTTGATGATATAGTATTCGGTGTAACTAATGAAAATCTTTATAAGGAATTTTCTAAAACAATGCAGGGAGAATTTGAAAGGAGCTTGATGGGTGAACTCAACTTCTTCTTGGGACTACAAATTAAGCAAATGAAAGAAGGAATTTTCATTCACCAAGCCAAATATATAAAAGAATTGCTAAAGAAATTCAATATTGAAGATGGAAAAAGGTATTGGACTTCAAGCACTTGAATAAAAATGGACAAAGATGAAAGAGGTAAGTCTATTTGCCAAAAACTTTACAGAAGCATGATAGGATCTTTGTTATATTTAACTGCTGATAGACCCGACATAATGTTTAGTGTATGCATGTGTACTAGATTTCAATCAGAACCAAAAGTGTCACATCATATTGCTGTAAAAAGAATATTTAGATATCTTTTAGATACACCTAATCTTGGATTATGGTATCCAAAAGGTTCATATTTTAATTCAATAGGATACTCATATGCAGATTTTGCTGGATATAAAGTAGTAGAAAGAGTACCTCGGGATCTTGTCAATTTTTAGGAAGCATGATTATTTCATGGTTTTCTAAGAAACAAATGTCAGTGGCATTATCAACTGCTGAAGCTGAATATGTAGCAATAGATAGTTGTTGTGTACAGATCCTATGGATGAAATAACAACTAAAAGACTTTGGCCTTAACTTTGTTAATATACCTATCAGATGTGACAATACATGTGCTATAAATCTGACTAAGAATCCAATTTACACTCCAGAACTAAGCATATAGAAATCAGACATCATTTTATTGGGGACCATGTTCAAAATCATGACATTAGCTTAGAATTTGTCCCAACAAAAAATTAACTAATAGATATCTTTATAAAAACATTACTAGAAGAAAGATTCAACAAGATAAAAAGAGAATTAGGCATACTAGATTCAAGTGTATAAAAAACATAATTCATTAAAATAAAATATTCACAATAACATCTTTATTATAAAAAAAATATTATTCAACTAATCAACAAGAACATCTATTGCAGCTTCTAGCTCCTCAATACGCTGATTAGCCTCTACCAACTCTTCTTCAAGCTTCTTCATGCACTCCATTGCCTTATCATATGCTCCACATCCCATTGTCAAAAGATGATTAGCATTTTGGTTGGATCCTCTAGCATAAACTAGTTCCAACTTCAATTATTATATTTGCTCCTTTAGAAACTGAACTCTAATGGATCCTTCGACTGATCATTTGCTCTTTTGTAATGAACTTGATTTGTAAAAGATCTTGAAGATGCCATGTTTGATCTTTGAAAATTTAGTTAAGCTTCTATCTATATAAAATGTAAAATAAAAAGTACATAAATGCATATTCATTCATCTACCTTGGTAATAATGCTGTTTAGTGGGTCAAAAGAACAGTTAATGAGAACACTAAAAACCATAATCCAAATTACAAGGTTTGGCGTTAAGTTAGATTTCGTACTTTGAAATTTCCAAAGCCTTAAACAAAAATCTCTGAAACCTCATTAAAATTTTCCTAAGGCCCAAACTTAAGTATCTAAAGAACATCAAACTTCCTTGAAGCAACACTTTGGAATATCCAAAACCTCAGATTAAACATTTTATCCAAAGGAACTCTTTCAGAATTCATATCATTAGTATTTCAAAGATTTCGTATCCAAAATTCAAAATTAATCTTCTCCAAAAGACCCTTTCATAATGTCCAAAGTCAAAACACATCAATGTTTCAAAAATGTTTTTTTAAAAAAATAAATCTGAAGTAGAGAAATCATTAAAACCCCTCTGAAAAACTTAAACCCTATTCTCTAAACCCCAGAAATCCCACCTTCAGAGAAGATGGTCCATCTTCCTGCTTCTTTCAAATCTCATTCTCATTTCACTCATTCTAGCTTCCTGCCTTCTCCAAAAAATCCTTTTTTCTTCTCCAAAAACCTAGAGTCCTCTGTAGAAATGGTAAAGACAAAGGTGCAGAAAATAAGAGAAAGGAAAGGAAAAACTTTCTACCACAGAGGACAACCAAGACGGCAAGGCGAGAATCTGATACTCTAGAGGTAATCTTCCAAAATAGCTCATCTGATTATTCTAGGTTCTCAGAAAGATATGAGGAGAGAAGAATAATCAAAGGGAAGATTTTCGTTTTTAGAGCATTTGGAATACAATTTGAAGTATCAGAATGGTTGAAATATCAAGGCTGGGATGCCTATGTCAGTACAGAGAAAACTTATATCTGAGACTGGTGAGGACTTTAATCTGTAATCTCAATACTAAAACAAAAAGATCATGGATTGGAGACACAAAAATAGAGCTTTCTCAAGAAATTTTAAGGAATTGCTTCAATCTCCCTGAAGAAGAAGAGGAGATTGTATGGCCTTCAAGGGCAATGATATTTTCAGACTTAGCTAAAACTGAGATAAATAAGAAAGAAAATTATTTACATGCTAGTCACTTGAATGCTAACCTCAAGCTAGCATACCTCATTATTATGAACAATGTATATCCCAAAAGAGGACTAGTGGGGGATATATCTGAAAAGGATGCCAGAATCATGTGGGCATTAAAGAATAGAAGAAAGTTGAATTTGGCTAGACTGATGATAGATCATATCCGCTTCATCAAGAGCACCACAAGGTTTCCTTTGCCTTAATGACTCTGACCAAGTTAATTAAGGAAGCAGGAGTAAATCTCTCTAATGAAGAAGAAGTGCTTCCAAGAAACACTGACAAATTAGATGAGCAAGCTTTAAAAAGGATAGGCTTTTAACATACTGCATAAGGTTGGATCACTAAAAGACTAAGAAGAGCAACTCAGTTAAGAGGATCCAAATTTGATGAAAGTCCAGAGAGAAGAGATGCTATAGAAGAGGCTACTGAGCCAAGACAAAAAAAAACCCCTTTCATGTAGAAGAAGAAGAAAGAACTGAAAGACGAGAGTTCATCAGTTCACCGGTAGGAAGAATTGAAGAATTCTCTAGCAAAGAAGAACCAAGAGAAGCTGAGAGAACAGAAGATATTCTAAGAGAGGAACAAAGAGATGATATAGAAGATATTGTGCAAGAAATTTTGAGAGAAAGTGCACATAAAGATACGGTAGCAACAGAAGTACCATCTCACACCCCCATCAGAACCCATCAGACCATCTCATACTGATCAACTATCCACTTCTTAAATTCCCACTCCACGAATTCTCACAAAGGACCTAGAAGATAGAAAAACTATGATAGAACATTTTACTCAAAGCTTACTTCTTTAAATGATTAAATGAAACATAACCATTCCACTACTATGTCTTCAATGATTCTCAGAGCTGACAGAATTGAACAAAAACTTGATTCTTTACAAGTTCTAACATAATCACTCACAAGTCAACCTCATTTCACTCCAACTCAAACCCATTTTTATTAATCTCAAACTCACTTTCCATCCCCTCCACATTATCTCTCTCCACCCAAACCAACCTCACCAATAATAGTGGAGTCTTCTCCTTCACCTTCTCATACATCCTCACCCTCTATCATTCAAAAGGTTGCTCAGCCATGAGTCGACCTACTGATATGAATTCCATCATTCCATACATTCTACTTCCACAACCACCAACTCCTCTATCAGCACCATCTTCTACTCCATTGGCATCACCACCACCATCAGCTCCAACAACAGAAAATTATGGATGGTCTGCCTACCAACTATTTTTTACTTATATTCCATCCCCATTCGAAATCCCATGGATTTAGTGTTGGAATTTATCAGAAGAGGAGAATTGAGGAAATTCCACCTGAGTGGACCAATGCTACTCCAATAAATTGACCACCTCTCTTCAAAAAGAAAATTGTTGATGAAAATCCTGATTATATCCTTCAAATACCTAATCCAATCAGGATGACAGGGAAAGAGTATGCTACCATGATATCAATCAATTATCAAATCTTCAAAATATTTTCTTCTCGGAATATTTATCTACCCAATGAAGACCTTCCATTTCCTGAACTTGAGAATCTTAAATTTCTTCATCAAAGGATTATCATTCTTCTAGATCCTCCATTCATTCCAAAGAACCACAAAATTTAAATTCTTGATAGAGAGTTCATTCTTCAAAAATACTTTGAGAAACTCCTTCAAATACTTCCAATGTCAAAACCTATTAAAAAAGGGTTTCCGCCTCCCTCAGAACCACATAACTTCTTTATTCTCACTAGGAAAGAATTCAACTTCTACAATAATTCTAACTTGGAGGCAATGCTGACAATCTACCTCTTCCATATCCTCAAATGGATGATCCTTCTATCTAAGAAAGTATAGGGCAAATAATGCCTAAACCTTGGAGTCAACCTCTTCCACCTTCTTCATCTACTTCAAAAGCCAAAAATCTCACCAAACCACCTCCTCCCACTACCAAAACCAAAAAGCCACCTACTATCCCAAAATGAAAACCAACCCCAAAACCAAAATCAAAGTCAGTTCCCAAACCAAAACCATCACCTTTTTCCTCATAGTCATCCACTTCCAAACCAAAGAGGAAAGTAAGAATTCTACCCCCTAAGGAACACAAGAAGGCTCCTTATGAGAGAATCACATCATATCATGAGGAATATAGAGCTTGGTTGAATGCAAACACAAAAGCTCTCTTGAGAGTACTTCTTTTAGTATTTCTTGAGCTGCTGGATCCAAAATATCTGGAAAGAATTGATGTTATTTATGTTCATAGCTGTGAACCCATTGCATACATGCATAAACCACCTGTCACAGCTCCACAGGTTCCATTTTATATTCCTCCTCCTCCAGTACAAAAGGGATAGATCATCTAAGCCATCTTCATCTTCTTCTGCACCCCAACCATCTTCTTCTAAACCCAAACCTTCCACCTCTACAAGATGTCTTTTTAAAGACATATCAGAGAAAACCCAAACCGCCATAATAGATCTACTGTAATTTTTTTCTCTGATGTAATACTTTCTTTATTTTCTCTGATGTATCAACATTGTAAGTTTTCAATAGTTCAATATATATATATATGCATTTCTTTCACATGATTGTAAATGACTATTAATATTTGTTCCCACCTTTTTTATTATGACAAAAAGGGGGAGAAAATGTATGAAAAATGTATGATATAAAACTTATGTCATAAAATGTGATGCATCAAAACTTTCTGTTGATATTCATAAAATTTCTATGACAAAATATGCATCAATTCAGGGGGAGCTAATCTAAATTAGCCAATTGAAATTTTTTTGAAATATCTGCAAAATAAGTTGCATTAGATCTATGATTAGATAAGTTTTGAAAGGCACATCACTCACTGTTTTGTCATCTTCAAAAAGGGGGAGAATGTTGAACCACATTATCTAGCTTGATTTTGATGATGAACATTCTTAACCAAGTATGTTTTGATAATGAGCAAAAATTTGAGTAAAACATTAAGGTACTAACATCTTATTTTCAAGAATGTTGCAGAAAGTTTAAACAATTCAATTTGAATATAATGAAAAAAGAAAGATATAAAGTAAATGATCTTTCAAAATTAAGTATATAAACTTCATATATACTTAATTCAAGAAAACAGAATTTCTGAAGTGTTAAAGACATGCTTTGGAGTCAAAAGAAGCAACTTCGAAATCACTTTAATACACTTCGAAAAAGATTGGATTGCTTCGGAAATGTCCTAATGAACTTGGGAGTAAAATAGATATTGTTTCAGAATTGACGTAGCATGGCTCAGAGACATTATGGAGAAGATTTGGAATTGTCTCAATGGACTTTGGAGATTACCTAACAAACTTCAAAAATGTCTCAACAAGCTTTGGACAAGGCACAATGCAACTTTGGAGTGGTTGCAGTTCACTTTGGAAAGAATGCAGAGAAACTTCAGAGACAATTAGCAAGCTTTGGACAAGTCGGTGAGTAAAAAGAGTAAGCTTCAGAACTGTTCAAGCACACTTCGGAATCCTCTTTTTAAGCTTCAAAAATCAACACAAGCACACTTTGGAAAATATTAAAAAATACTTTGGAGTCTTTTTCAAAGCTTTAGAGATCTTACAAGTGCATTTCAAAGATGATCAAGATTACTTCAGACAAGTCATAACACCTTTCAAAAATAATCAAGAGAGCTTCGGAATTATCAAGGATGCTTCAAAAAAAGCACAAAGAAGCTTCGGATAAGTTGTAGCATGCTTCACAAAGAGTTAAAAATCTTCATAGAAATCATGGATGTTTCGAATAAGTTACAAGACATTTCAGAAACAACAAGACAAGTTTTGAAGATAATCGACTATGCTTTGGAGTAAACAGACATGCTTAGGAGAACTTGAAGCTAAGTTTTAAAAAAGATTCAAATAATCTTCAGAGATGTTAACCAAGCTTTGGAAATGTTAAGTCACGCTTCATAGATGTTTAAACAGGCTACGGATCACTTTTCCGAAGACATTATAAGTTCAGAAAATCTGAACTTCTATCTACAAATGAATGTCGGAACTAAGTAGGATTAAAATTACTTCTGAAAATCTAAAGAAAACAATTCAGATAATCCAAAATCAATCAAGACACCACCTATTCACTCATCTCTTTGGAACACTTGATATGAAAAGTGAACATTTGGAAAAGTCAGCGATAGAAGTAGCAGACTGATACTAGAAGGCAGCAAAGTTTGACATCAGACAAAAGATAAGGTAAATAAAAACATTTTTGAACATTTGAATGTCTACCAAGATTAGCAACGGAAAAATCTCTCTCAACCTATAAAAGAGAGATTCAGAAGCAAAAGAAAAGAACCTAATTGAATATCATTCGAGTTTCACTGATCACATGAATAGCATTCAAAATCTTCCTTCAAAGTTCAACTCCAACGAATACAACTCATTCAGAGCTCTCGAAGTTCAAATCTCTACTCGATCAAGGAGTTTGAATCTTTTACTCTTACTACTTATTCTTTTACTTAGAATTCTAAATCTTTGTACAAGTTTACCTAATTAAAAGGCATTTAACTATACACTTTTTTTACTGTTTACCCACTCCAGTAGAGTGCTTAGGGTTTATGTATTGAGACAAGCAAGTAGGGAACTTGCTAAAAGGGTGTAAGTTTGTTGGTGAGCTTTGAAAAACCAACAAGTTGTATAAGTTTCTGGTTAGCTTGGAAAACTAGTCAGTTAGTTATTGAGATTATTGTAAAACCGATGTGTATTTGATCCATTTGATCAAGGTACTAGTGAAACCTGAGCTTAGTAGAGAAGACTGACTAAGAGAATTGGACTAGGAACCCAGGAAGGGCCAAACCATTATAAAAATCTTGTGTTGTTTATTATGCAATCGGTTTTATTTATTCTTGCAGTACCATAATCATCTGATTTGGGCCAAAAGTTTTAAAAGCTCAACTCATCCCCTCCCCTTTTGAGCTACCATAGAATAAGGGACCAACAATCCATGGCACCCCGCCCTCATTGCTCCAAAGGGGTTATAGGTTCGCCATACTCACCTAATGAGGTAATTAGGCAAGTCACACAACCAAACCATCTAGGCCTCCACACCCCATGGGTGTCACATAATATTTGGCTATCCAAGCATCCAAGCCAAGCTATCACATCTCCAGGCCATCACGCCACCAAGGTGCATCCACACCCCATGGGTGTCATATACAATCCCTACTATCTAGGCCTCCACGCCACCAAGGTGAATCCACCCTCCCGGGTGTCAAAGCATAGCCATCTCGGCATGTTCGTACCTCAGAGGTACTACCATCATACATGTGCCTTCTAGGTACTCATGTCTACAAGCATATTTACACATATGCCATGTTAACTCACCGAATGCAATGTTTGTGATTTATGATGTAATTCATGATGCAATTTCATATAATGCTATATCAAATCATACTATGCACCCACGTCATGGCATTCAATTATCAAAATGATAATACGAAAACACTAATCCTTTCATTTTCAAACGTTATGCAATAACCATGTACATTGTTCAAACCATCATATACTAAACCTTAACGGCAACCAAAAATATGGTGCCCGGATATATTTTCATGAAAATCCAAATGCAATTACATAAGAAATTAAAACTTGCTTACCTTTATGCAGATACTACACTCTCTTTAGCTTTAAGTCCAAAAATCCAAGTTCAAATCAACAGTCTACGAATCCTACACACAAAAATACATTTCCCATTACTATTTATATATGTTTAGAGTTTACAAAAGGGGACTAACTTTGGCTCTAACTCAAATTTTGAAATTAAACCTCTCTAGATTTTATTTGACTACCTGATTTAAATCCAATAAAAGGGAAATTAAGAACGTAGTGGCAATGGCTACTTACACTTCACTCCTCTTAGTGTCGTTTCATCAAACAGTTAGAGTGCATCTTTTAAATTACCCAGTTCCAGCCAAGTGCAATATATGGATTTCCTTTTTAGCTACATAAATCATTTTTTATCCTAATTAATACCATCCTTAACACTAATTACAACGACATCATGCTTCATAATTCCATTTCTTTACTTATCAGCCTTCCAAAACCCTAGGTCTTCATAGAACCCATTTTGCAAGTTGCATTCCTAGAAATTAATGAGTAGAAATTACTAATTTGTAAAGGAATTCACTCAGCTCCTAGCTTTCTTCCTCCAATTTCAGCAAAAACTACCTTTTGGAAAGTTTTCCAAATTTTCTCCCTTTCTCTACTGCACCAATAGTTGAAATTTAGTATTTTCTCCACCTCGAGTAGTTGTAATCCACTCAACTGGTGTTTTTCCAACTAAAATTTGTAAAATTCCACTAAATATTTGGAAACCCCAAACGGCCAGAACACATGGGAGGGTTGGGAAAATGGAAATGAGGTTAAACTGGCTAGTGGAGCATGATAAAAGGATGGGTTTTTGGTGCTCCATCGCACTATTGCGAACCAGCATTGCAATGCCCAATTTGTTGGATGCCCTACATATGTTGCCTTGTGAACTGGAGCCGTGGCGCCCAACCCATTGCCCTCTCTCCCTTCTTGTGTTTCTCTCCTTTTTCTTTGCCCTTCTCCTTTCCTTTTTGTTTCATATTCTTAGCCACTATTTTCCTACATTATTATAACATTAAAAGCATTACTAATTCTATCCATCAAAGAATAATAATGTCCCTCATGATTATATCAGTTATATTTACAATTTCTTTAAATTTCAATCTATACACCCATACCATTCATTTCCAAACTAAAGAAACAAATTTTCTCTTACCTCAAAATTCCAAGGCATTACAATATCACTTCATCATCTTGAACCCAAAGCTTTAATTCACCTCTTTGCACATCAAGCAATGCTCTCCTGATAGCTAGGAATGGTCTTCCTAAGATAATAGGGACATCATTATTTTCTTCCATATCTAACACCATAAAATCTGCAAGAAATATGAACTTATCAGTCTTAACAAATACATCTTCAATAACACGCTTGGGTGTTTAATGGAATTGTCTGCCAACTGTAAAGAGATGTGGTGGGTCTTACTTTACCTAACCCCAATCTTCTGTATATAGGTGAAGGCATGAGATTAATGTTGGCTCCTAGATTGCATAATGCCTTTTTAAATACCAAATTTTTGATGACACATGGTATAGTGAAGCTTCCTAAATCTTTAAGCATTAGAGGCAGCTTCCTTTCGATAACAGCACTACATTCTTTAGTGAGAGTAACTGTCTCATACTCTTCTAGCTTTCTCTTGTTTAAAAGGATGTCTTTTATGAACTTCACATAACTTGGTATCTATGCTAGAGCATCAATGAATGGGATGTTAATGTGAAGCTTCTTAAAGACTTCTAGAAATTTTACAAATTGTTTATCCAACTTGCTTTTCTTAAGTTACTAAGGAAAGGGCATAATAACGCTGGGTTACTGTGGTGGCAAGATGCGAATTAGGAAGAACTTTCACTTGCTCTTGGCTTCCTATGTTGTCTTTTTCATTACTCACTAAAGGTTCAGTTCTTTCCCACTTCTTAAAGTGATTTCCTGCATTATTTTCTTGGGTTAACTTCAGTGTTGCTCGGCAGGTTTCATTATTAGCGATTGTTGAACATATTGGCCATTTGAGATGTTTAACCTTCAAGGTTTTGAATCTGTGCAGATTGGATTTGTAAAGTGGTTCTTGTTTCATCCATGAAATTGTTTGTCTTGGCCATGAATTTATTTGTGGTATTGACCCACTGAGCTAAAGTAGTCTCTAAATCTGTTGCCTTTTCTTGTTTTTGTTGCTGAATTCCTTATTGTTGAAATCCCTAATGAGGAAATCCTTCCTGAGGCTACCCCATATTCAGATGATTTCTTCAAGAAAAGTTTGGATGGTTTTTCTATGCTAGATTATATGTGTTGGAATAAGGATTGTTCTGCTACTGCTGCTTATTAAAGTTTATAACAAACTATGATTATTCTAGTTGAGGTTGCATAAATGGATTGTCAATTTGACATTCTTCACTTGGATGATTGCCTTGATAGAAATCATAGAAATTTTGAGGAGTTTGAATAGCATTTACTCCCAGTTTCTATGTGAAAGCATTGATAGTAGTGGCTTGAGCAGTAAGTTGAGCAATGACAGCAGAAAGAGCATCAACTTCATATACTCTAGTTGGTTTCTTTGCCATCTCTTTCTCACTTGGCCATTGGAAATGATTGGTGGCCATATCTTCTAGTAGCTCATATGCTTCATTTTGGATCTCTTAATCAGTGTTCCACCTATAGGTTGCATTTATCAATGTTCTGGTGGTGTTAGTCAGACCACTATAGAAATTTTGAGCCTATATCCACTTAGGAAACCCATGATATGGACACTTTTGCAACAACTCCTTATATGTTTCCCAAGCATCATAAAGAGTTTTTCCTTCATGTTGGGAAAAATTGTTGATCTCCATCCACATTCTTGTTGTTTTTGCTAGAAGAAAAATTTTGGCAACAAATTTTTGAACCAAATCATCCCAATTAGTGATAAATTTTGTGGGCAAGGAATTCAACCAAAATTCTCCTTTATCCCTTAAAGAGAAAGGGAACAACCGAAGATGAATGGCATCATCAGAGATTCCATTATATTTGAAAGTATCACATATCTCCAAAAAATTAGAAATGTGAGCATTTAGATCTTCATTTTACAGTCCAGTGAATTGAACTCATTGGATAATCTACAAAGTCATCGGCTTTATCTCAAAATTGTTGGCAGTAATGGCAGGCCTTCTAATCATAGGTTGTATTCCGATGACTATTGGTAATGCATGATCTCGCAACGACAGCTATAGATGATTCTTGTTCACTTCTCTCAGATCAACCATAGTGGGGTGTGATTGATTGAAAACTTCTCTTTCCCTTCTAATCCCTTGAAGCATACATTCTATCTTAGAATAAAAAGGGATTAGATTGCATCTCTAAGATCTTTGCGTACAATGATGAAAAATCCTAAAAAGAAAACAAAATTTGCAATGAATAACAAAAATAAAAGAATTAATTTCAAATCAAAACTAGAGTTTTAAATTTTGATATTAACACAACTTTAGTCCCCAACAATTCCAATGCAAGTGCAAGTATTGCCAACAAGTAATAAAGAGTGAGTAAGATATCATTCCCATGTGGACTAAGTTCACCAAGTACTAAATTACTCTAACTCTGAATTTGGTTTAAAGAATCAAAATATGATAAAAAAGATGGAAATAAAAGAACTCTAAACTAATGGACTTTGGCAATAGTGGAGAATTTAGATAGATAAAAGAGATCAATAGTTGAGACATCTAGGAGTTCAAAAGTTCATTAGATTAATCCTATTTAATTTCACATATTTTAAGCAATTAATGTTTATTCCTATATTAATAACAACTCTCTCTTGTTTAATTATTATTTTCTCAAGTCATAACAACCTATCCTAGTTTGCAAATTTCCTACATCTTTGTGAAAATTCTGAACTAACTAAGATGCATTAAAATCAAGAATTCATAATGTTACATAAGCCTTATGGATATCTCTATCATCATGATAATCTTATTTGATTAATCATGATCTAAGTCAATTATCGCTTCTCAGCCTTAAATAGAATCACAAATCATGTTGAAAGGGCCAAAATTCTTTCACAAGCATTAAATAGGATTAAACACTCAATATAGATGATGAACAAGCAAAGAATTGCATTAAACATAATGAAACTAAACAGTCATAATCCAACTACATCATAGCCTTAGAACAAAGTGTTTAGCTCATAATATAATCAAAGAAAGTCATACACATTATCTTAAACATAATCAAGAAATAAAAATAACTAAAAAAGAATAAGAAAAGATCAAAGAAGAATCTTCCCTAAGTAGCACTCATTGTTCTTGCTCTCTTATCAGCTCCCTTTCTTTCCAAAAAGAATCTCAATCTAAGAATCCATATGTTGCAGCCTCTTTTTCTCTTTCCAACTTCCTACCATTGCCAAAAGACCCAAAGAACATATTTCCCCTCCTTGTTATACTCCATCATTATGGGTTTAGCCCTCTTGTAGTAATTCAACATCTGCTGCTAAAAAATTGGAAAAAGCTTGCGAATTTGAATGTTGCAACATCAAAATTGGATTTCGCAACATCTAGAAACTGTATGCCATGTATTGCTGAAAAATCAAGTTGGATGCCATAGTATCAAAATTGCGGGGCATCTAATTTTTGTGTGCCACCTTCCATTGAAAAATCAAGTTGAATGCCATGGGATTTGATTTGGATGTCGCGGCATCTAGCAGCCTACTACCTGCCATAATAGAAGTCCTTCAAGTGTCATGGCATTACAGTGCTTCTTTCCCAATTCGAACCTTCTTCACTTCAGATGCCGTGGCAACTAAATTGGATGTCGCGACATCAAAATTTTGTCTACCTAGTTGAACTTCCCTCAAGTCAACACTGGATTTTGATGCCACGACATCTGGTTACTTTCAACCATTTCTTGTCTTACTTCAAGTTCATTGCATTTCATCCTTCCTCCTTGTCAATTCTTCATGATTTCATCACGTTCTATGCATTCAAGTCCCTAAAAATAAACAAAAACAAAAACAACATAAATCAACTAGACATGGCTCAAGGACAAACTAAAAGTTAGCTTAAAAATACATGTTATAAGTGAATAGAATTCACTTATCAGTGTCATGTGATTCTCTTCATTTTATTTTAGCACCATTGTTTTAATTTGCCCAAAATTTTGGAAACTCAATTCCTCCTCTCTACCTCTTGAGCTACCGCTAGTAAGGGACCAACACAAGCTAGTCTAAAGCTATCCAAACAATGAGAATTAACATATCCTTTGCTAGCTATGGCTATTCCAAAATCTCCTTTCTGTTTGTAAAGCTTGAAGATAAATGTTACATAGATAGGATCCAATTTATCCCCAAAAACATAGCCATCCTAGAACCTCTAAAAATCATACCGCCTTAACATAAACCCAAACCACCTGTAGCTCTTGATCCTTAACCTATTCAAGCTAAAGCCACCCAAGAGACAAGGATCTTGAACCCACTCCTCATAGTTATTCCTTACAAGGGGTTTGAGAAAAAAGTCATTATAGCTAGGAGACCTCAAAAGTCACGAACCAAAGCCCCATCCTAACCAATCAAACTCCACAATCAACCTCCTAGCCAAGCCCTAAGAAACCAAGAACCTCTAAGAGACCACCACCCCAACCTTCTAGCTAAGCCCCACCCCCACCCAATACTCTTCTACCAAGCTTCTAATCTCCAACCTTGGCAGTTCCTTTACCCAAAACCCAACCAACCTCCACCTCGACCCAACACTTTCACCCTTAAATGCTAAACAAACACTTTTGATACATACCCATTAACCTACACCAAGAAAACCCCTCCCAAACTATCACCCTACTACTTTACTTGTCTTTTTGATATTTCCCTTGTATAATCTTTTTTGCATGCATATTTCTAATTATGTGGATTCATCTTTCATAATCATTGCATTTGCATTGGCAACTTCTGTGCTAAATAGGAAACATAATAGTTTCTTATCCTTATCTCTCATACCATTTTGATTATAACAAAAAGGATGAGAAAATATATGCCTTTATTACCTAAAGAGGGGGAGAAATAAATTGAATAAGGGGAGAAACAAACTAAAAGTTTAAAAGAATAAGGATCAAGCCACTTAACCAAACTATTCTAAAAGGTAAAACAAAGATAAGTCCATATACTTCAGGGGAAAGGGTTAAAATTCCAAACTTTTTTGAAATCTTATTGCACTGATATATTGCATATAATAGTAAACTGCTCTGATACAATGCTTTAATGTTTACTTCATTTTAAAAAGAGAGAAAGACACACGTTAATATTTTGTCATTATCAAAAATGGGGAGAATGTTGAGTCTAAACCTCATAAATAGCTTGATTTAGATGATAAATGCATAGTAACAACTTAGTTTCAATAATAAGTAAACATATATGTGAGAAAGGAAAGTACTAACAGCTTTATTTTCAAGTATTACAGAAGTAAAAATCAAAAATATAAAGTAAAACATAAAAGAACCAAAGAAAACCTATTATTGGACTTAACCTTATCAAGGAATAACTCAAAATAGTCCAAACAGATCTCAAAACTAGTGAAAATGGAAGAAAATATGTAAATGCCAACTAAAAACAAAGTTTTGCATAACAAAGGATAGTAGAGAGGATACGTTTCCTTTAATAAAGATCTCTAGAATAACCTAGAAATGTGTCCAAGGAAAAGGTACTTTAGAGAGGAAATCATAATGGAAAACCCAGAACCATAGAGGTCTACAAAACTAGCTGTTAAGAGTAGTTAGAATAATTAGGATTGTCAATGCTAATAGAGGAATCCATAGAGGATAGATTGATGATGATAGAGGTCTATCATAGTCACTAGCCAATAGAGGAATCACTAGAGGACACCTTCAAGCCCACAGAGATCTATCATTATGGTTGTCAATGATCACGACAATAGAGTTCTTTGAAAGAGGACATATAAGCCTAATAGAGGTCAATCACTTGTGTTGAAATATTTTATGAAAATTTTGTATAATTGATTAGACATTTGATAACCCAATGGTCAAGTTTTAAATTACTATGAATTCTTCTATGGTCCATAAATAGAGACTTCATTGGAAGTAAAAGGAAGTTTTTGCAAACAAAAGAGCCTATAAAGAGCATTTACATTAGAAGAGTTTTTCTTTCTTTAAACAATGTTCTTCACTCCACTCTGTTGCAACTTTGTTCTAGCGTTCAAGCTGCATCTTCAATCACATGTGTTCTTCATTGCATATACATTATATTAATTGAATTTTGTTGTGTATACCTCAGCCTTTCTAGAGGCATAATTTGTGTATAAAGTTTTCTCTATTTTCATGTTTGTGAAGAGTGTGGTTTCTACAAGTGGGATATTTTCAAAGAAAGTAAGATTGTTATTTCTACAAGTGGGTAGGCTTACATTGTTTAAATTGTAAGAGTTACTTGGTGAGCTACAAAAACTAACAAGTTATTTGGAAGATTGTGACTAGAGGGACCTAAGACAGAAATTCTCTTAAAGAGTGAAGTAAAAACCTATCCCAAGATGAACCACTATAAAAATGATTATAGTCTTTTGTACTTTTCTTTTGACTAGTTTATACACATTTTTGATTGGGCCAAAAAGTTTGTGTGAAGCACAATCCCTCTCCCTCCCTCCCTCACCCCCGCCCTCAGGCTACCAATACCATAAGGGACTAAAGGACTTCCAATCTACAACATATGAGTGACAAAAGAGAGTACTAATGATAATATTTCTAAAGTATTGCAGATACTTAATGAAAAACACAAGTGCATCAAAATAAACAAGACATAATTATGTTAAAGGATATGTTCCATCAAGAAATCATACAAAAATAATCCAAACATATTAAAAAATGCCTCAAAACTAAAGAGAAAATGAAAAAGTTAAGATTCCATGATAGTTCATATGATAGAGAAAACCATAGAGAAAAGAATTACCCTTGATAAAGTTCTCTTAGAGATTCTAGAACATGCATCTAAGTTCAAATCCCTTAAATAGGACATCACAAAGGAATTTTTTAAAGATTACAGAGGTTTATGAACTAGCCATTGGAAGTAGATAAACCTATCAAATATAACAAAGGAATCCATAGAAGAATTCTCGATGATGATAAAGGTTTTTCAAGTTCTCTAGAATGAAAACCCTTTTTGCAATCATTCATAGAAGAATCCACAAGGAAAATATTGACCACTATATAGGTTTATCGAATTCTCTAGTAATTACTACTTTCAATAGAGAAAATGATAGAAGAAATTACAAATTTCTTGAGGATCTACTTTGTCAAAAGAGGAATTGACAGAGAAGACGAAAGAGGTTTTCCATTAAAATGAAAATTCTTTATTCTATTTCCAAAAGTTTGATTCAACAATCATTTTCTCAATGGTCTAATTTCTAATGATCATAAGTGTCTTCAAAGCTTATAAATATAGATTCCATTTGAGAGAAAAAGTAATAAGAGAGCTTACATTGTGCATTTACAATAAACAAAAGTTTTTCTTCCAAGTGTTATCACTCCACTACGCTCAAACTACATACAATCTTCAAGCCACCTCATCATTTACATCAAAGGAGCTCAAATCACAAGGTCTTCATTCCGTAATCCTTTTTATTACTCATTTATATTATGTAACTCTTAGCCTACCAAGAGGCAAAGCTTTTTTACAAAATTTCCTATTATTTTTATTTTGTGAAGTTTTGTTTTTGCAAGATGGAATACTTGTAGTGAGATTTTGGTTTTAGAGTTAGTTAGTTAGTTCGAAGAAAACAACTATATTTGGGAGATTATTTTTTAGATGGACCAAAGATAGAGGATTGTCTTAGAGATTGGAGTAGGAACCCATCTTAGGCCAAACCACTTACATCGCGAATCTTTGCAATGTGTTCTATGCATTTTCATCCAACACTTTCTTGCACTATTTATATTTTGACTAAATTTTTTAAGCTCAATTCACCCTCTTCTGAAGCTACCTACACCTTTGCTAACCAACATCTGGTATTAAAATAGCCTTCACTCTATTGATCTCATTTCTTTAAAAATCAACCTTTGAAGAGTTCCAATGGCCAATTTCTCCCAAAACACTATAGTTGAGAGACAATTCACTACACATCCACCATTATTTGATGTCTCCAACTATGGGTATTGGAAAATGAGAATGCAAAAAAATTTTATTGCCACAGATTATAGTTCATTATCAAAAATGGAAAGGTTATTCTTAATAACAAAGATAAATATACAGTTGAGCAAATCCTTATAGTAGAAAGAGATGCCAAGGTAAAGAATTGCATTTATTGCTCTGTATCTCCCTCAGAATTTGAAGAATTCTCATCCTTTAATAGTATAAAGGACATTTGGAATAAAATTTCAAATATCCCTTTATAACACCCAAGGTGTTAAAAACGGAGGAAAGTTTTTTGAAATTTCTCTTAAATTATCAATTGGGGACAAAACGAACATGAAGTTACCAAGGGTGAAGAGAATTGTTATGAAATTTAAAGTACATGGGGACTAAATGATATTATTCTTAATTATTTGAGGGGACTACTTATGTATTCTAATGTCATAATTATGTGAAAAGGTCTTTGCTAAGTACCTAAGAAAAAGGAAAGGAATAAACTAAAGAAATAATAAAAAAATATGGGGGCAGTGGTCGCGGTGCTGGTGAGGTGGTGGTGAACAATAACCCGCGGTTTATTTATATGCTTCATCCCTTCTTCTTCTCCATTTGCCCTCCTCCTTTCTTTGCTTAGCCCCATGCTTTTTACTCCTATTTCTTGACATTTTTGCTAGGAAATAGCACTATGTATGCATGCAAACACCCATCCATGTCTCCATGCTCAAGTTCTAACCAATTAGAAGGTGGAGAAAGAATAAAAAATTCATTTTTGCTGCACTTGGTGGGGGATTCTTGAATATTGAAGTTGGAATCTCGTGTTGGAACAAAGATACATCCAAAATTGAAGGTAAACCCTTTTGTCCCAACGGATTTTATGATTTTGCTTGGTTAGGGTTTTATATAACTTATGAATAGTAATTTTGTGGGAAATTGCTTGATTTCTGCATGGATTTCGTGGGAAAATTGTTGAGAATGATACTTTCAATGAGTTGGGAAGGACTTGAATTGAGAAAAATGGTGTAGGTTACCATCCACTTTGTGGACAAAAACATTGTTGGAATGGCGGATTGGGTTGTGCATGAATGGTGATATGACTTCCAATTTGATTAATTTTTAGGCTTAATTGATTCATTTAAGAGGTTGTTGTGATGTTGTTTTATCAAATATAGAATTATGTAGTTGAGAATGCATAAAAATGTAATAACTAGTGATGGATTTATGTAGTTTTAAAATGTAATAAGTAGGTTGAAATTGATAATACATTTGAGGCATATGTGTTGTGTAATGAAATGTCTCAATAAGTAGTGAAAGCATTGAATTAATAATTAAATTAGCTTGTTCGAAAGATTAAGTAAATACCAAAGATGTTTTATGAATATTGTACATTGTTGGAAAAGAAAGTCCTTTGAAAAACCTTGCTAAAATGTCAGGATTAGGTGATTCCCCTTAGAAGTTTGATGAAATACTTCCCTTAGAAGCAAGATGTGTTTGCATAATCTATGGAATAAGTAATCAATAAAAGTTATATTTAATGGACTTGAATTGATGAGTGAAGGGATATTCAGGGAGACTAATGAATCCTAAATAAAGTATTTGAGAATAAGTAAGAAAGATGCGATTGAATAAGAAAATAATAGCATGGATAATGAAATCATTGAGCTAATTTATGAAACTAAACTAAAAGTCTCATTAGACATATGAAATTTCAATTGTATTAAATGTTGTGTATGTAGGATCCATTGGAAACTACTTGGAAGCTAAGTGGTGGAATGGAAGGCTAAGTTGAAGATTTATGAAACACTTCAAAAAGGTAAGTGGGCTCTTTTTTCAAGCTGAATGTATTGCTAGATGGGGATAGCAATTATCCCATTATTTGTATTTGTTTATATATGGGCATATATGAATGGATGGGGATATTGGATTTCCCATGAATCTTTGTTTTGTGATATATGTATAAGATGTATGGAATATTGGGAATAGTTTATATTCCATAATCTCATTTTTATTACATGTAAGTGAATGCTTGAATGGATGGGGATAGCAAATATTTCATTATGTTGTATCATTTGATATTATTATGTCACATAAATGTATGGATTGATGATTAATGGAAATAATAGGTATCCCACATTTGTCTATTACACATGAGTGTATTGGGGATAGAGAATATCCCATGATTCTTATGAATGTATGGACTGATGCGGGATTTTAAGTATCCCAAAATTTTATATGATAATTGAATGAATGTGTGTATTAATGGAATGGCAAGTAGTCTAGGTTGGTATATATGGATATGGTATAGTAATGAATTACCTTGATGTAACATTTGCATAAATATGACTGATATGTTTTAATGCTTGTATGGCATAGTTATAATATATGTTGTGCCTGAATGGCATGGTTATGATAGAAAATGTCTGCATGGCACTATTATGGTATGAAGTATCAGAGTGATCTAAACATGATATACTGTGTTTGGTTTGTGATATGTAATATAATAGAATGGTGTAGAACATACATTGGAATGATGAGGACTTGATCCTTATGAGTATATTCTCAGGATTTCATTGAGATGTATTTATTCATATTCTGATTTAGAATATGTTGCTTCTATTTTACTATTATTTTCTATCATGCCTACTTACTAAGTTCTCCCAGACTCACACCTTTTTATTATTTTTTAGCTGGTAGGCTAGAAAAAGAAGCCACTGTGGGTTAGGGTTAGTGAGCAAGATGTGAATATGCCTTCTTATAATATAATGAATTGAGATTTTCATCCCAATGTCATTGTATATTTGTATTTAAAAGATTTCAAATGTTGTATAATGAGATGTATTGGCATGTCATAATGATAAATACTACTGATATTGTGAATGGCTTTATTATTCCAGTTATGTTCATTACCATCATGTGGTGACTATGATCCTAGGCCGACTGTGGGTATGTTTATGGGTAGTTGTGGGTGTTTTAATTATTTATGGCATTGCTTTAAATCATTGAAATTATGATTAATTAATGAATGTACATGCTTAGATCCATATAATTTAGGGTAGACTCTGCTGAATTATCAGTAGAAACATTTCCTACAAAATGGGAAATATAGGGTAATGGTAAAATGCATAGGCCGCTAGGCGAGTTGTGACGCCCATGAAGGAACAAATTAGGTAAACAAGACACAAATAAATATTCTTGTGCATGATTATGAATCCTTCATGAAGAAGGAATCAAAATCTATGGGAGACATTTTTTATAGGTTTTATAAGATCACCAATGCGTTAAACAACCATGGTGAAAAGTATAAAGAGCTCAAACTAGTCAAGAAGATTCTTAGATCATTACCAAAGCAATGGATGGCAAAGGTGAATACCATCCAAGAAGCAAAGGATCTGAATAAAATGATCATTGAAGAACTCATGGGTTCTCTCATGACCCACAAAATCCTAATGAAGCAGAAGGCACCTAATGAACTACCTCAAGGCAAATGAGGTATTGCCCTATGAGTTGAATCAAAAGATGACGTTAGTCAAGTGATGCATCCTCTGAAGGAGAGGATAATGTCTATGATGATATAGCTCTACTAACTAGATGATTTAAAACCCTAATGAAGAAGAAGAAAGTTGGAGGAAGCTCCAACAAGGTCAGTGATAAGGATAGAAAAAAGAATGTTCCAACCTACTATAATTGCAAAAAGAATGGGCACACTGGACACATGTAGTATGATTTTCCTAGCATAGATAGAAATGAAGGAAGTAAGAAGAACCAAAGAAGAAATACCAATTCTATTTTGATAAGAAGAATAACAATAGTAGCAACAATAATAGAAGTAATAAAAGATTTGAAAAGAAAAGGAGGCGATGACAGCATGGGAACTTATTAAAGGAATGCTAAATGAATGCTCTAGTGAAGTAGAAGAAGAAGAAACTCAACACGAAGCTCAAATTAGTGTGCTCTTCATAAGCAGGGGAGATCAAGAAGATTTATATACTAGGATTAGCTTCATGGCAATACTATAATGCTCCAATTTGCATTTAACTAAGACTATCATATTTTAATAATGAATAAAGCATAAAGACAATAACATATGTATTATATGGGCTAATGAGCTTTCATGTGCAAAAACCTTCTAAGTACGAGCTCCAATTGCTTACCAACCACCTAGCACATTCACATGTGAGGTTCCAACAAGACACTTTGTCACTAGACCTTGATAGTCAAATGGTAGCTGCCTGCTAATACTATCTACGATGTCACAACTAAATAGGCCCAGTAGCTTGGAAACTGCTTGGGAGGTTCCATCAACCTTCTCTCAAATAACACACAAGTGGAGCTAATTTGAAGGTGCATTGTAGCCGCGTTGGAGTGCAGTTGAATGTAAGGAGCCTTTGCCTATCTCCTATTAGCATACAGACCAATGAAGTTGGAAAAATGGAAGCTAAATCTAGGGCCCCTAGTGCAACCACCTGAGAAGCGTAGCTAAATACCCTAGCTAATTGGGATTCGCTTGCTACATTCTAATAAGATGGCTTGAAGGGTTTTCAAGTAATAAAGACTTGATTCACATGGAAGTTTTCTGGTCAACTAAATATGAATAGTAGCCGAATATTGTAGCCTCTTGCCATGCCCATAACAATTGCAATGGTCAAAATTTTCAAACATTCTATTGCATTAAATGCACTCCAAGTATTGGTCTCTTGCTTAAGATAGCTCTAGAGGGGCGTGCTGAATTGAGCTTTCAAAAACTTTGGCCAAATAAAAGATTTTTGTCCAAAACAAATAATGAAGAAATCAAATAATACAAGAGATAGCTTATTTTGTAGTGGTTCAGCCCAAACACAGTTCCTACTCTACTTCTTGGAGTTAGTTTCACTTATTGCACTTAGGTTCCACTAACACATGTTTAAAAAAACACAAGTTAATTTTCTAGAGCTCACCAACAACTCTTACAATCCTGACAAGTCTTTCCTACTTGTTGAATTCAATATCAAAAGTTACAAGCCCTTTGCTTGAAGAAATGAAAACAATAAAAGGATTGTACAATTTTAATGCCTCTTATTTAGGTAGATTGTGTACACAAATAAATCAAAATAATAAATGATGTATTAAGGATCAAAGAGTTCAAACTCCTTAAAGTTATGATGATTGAGCTTTGATTATCAGAGTTCTGCTCCATGAGATTTGAAACTTGGAAGAAAACATTGAATGCTTTATAAAAGCTCTTTTTAATTCATGCAACTAACTTGTTCAAAGGATTTAAATCTTTATTTATATCCTTGGAATGTGATTTAGCCATTATTTATTATTTTTGGAAACTTTTTGACCATTTTAGATTGCATTTTCTCCACTCCAGGCAATCTTTCTTGTGAGCACAGTTCAAAACACTAAAGTTTAACTTTAGAATTCAAAAGGTTAGGTAGCATTGTCAATTACCATTGCTTCATTGAATTTAAGATCTCTAAATCCTCATTTTAGACTTTTGAACTCTACTTAGTGGATGAGTTGCATTCTAGCAAGGTGGTTCAGACCTCTAAAGTTCAAGGTCTAACCTCTAAAGTTGCTTCTAAATGCTAAGAACTTAAACTACTACTAGTGGTTAGCTTTACAGACTTCTAAAGCTGAAGTATATTCTCTAAAGGATCCTCTGAAGGTATTCAACATTTTGAACTAAGTTCTAGATAGTCTTTCAAACCTCTAAAATTGGGATATCATCCTCTAAACTTTCCAAACTCATTCTACACTTCTGAAGTGATCTTCAAACCTCTGACCTTTCCTTTGAAGTTGCTTCTAAAGTTTTCAGAGTTAAGTCCATGCCTCTTAGAATTCCTCTAAAGTTCAAAACTTGGAACTTATGAAGCATTTACTTGTTTTCTTCCTCTAAATCCTTAAATGTAATATGTTCAAATTTACTTTACATAGTTTTACATTACATATCACTCTGAAGTTACTTCCTTAATGTATTTTCTGGTTTTATAATTTTTTTTGCAACACTTTGGAAAATAACTTGTTAGTCCCATAACTCCTTACTCACATGTTTTCTCATCATCTAAACTTAGCTGTTATTATACATTCATCATCAAAATCAAGCTAGTTAAGGGGTTAAACTTAACATTTCTCCTTTCTGATGAGGAAAAAATATTTGAGTGATACCTTTCATAAACAAATAGGGAACTAAGAAAAAATATACCACTGAATCTAATAGCTCCCCCTAAATGAATGCACTATATATTAATTTAAGATTGCTTTTTGATATGCTTATAAATAGCCATATTTTACATACCTAAATTTATATATTTTGATCATTAATTGATATTATTTAATTAATTTATAGCCACATTAGATTACATATTGCTCTCAATGGATTTAATTTATGTTTTAGGTCAATTTGGGCCAAAAGATGCTATTTTGGAGTAGAAATCTTCATGAGGACACACGCCACTACGGGAGCATTCATCCTGGCCCTTGATAAGCATCAAACATGAAAATGAAATAGATTTATGCAATTGATCATGAAGTGGAGAGTAAGGTAGACAGATTGGTGTAAGTGTGTGCATGAAGAAGAGTCATGGAAGTAACTTCTACACATGGACATCCAAGAGAGCTTTCCCAAATCAATTAGAAAATTTTAATTCAGATTATGCACAAAAATATTAGAGATATTATGTGCATCTTAATCACAAATTCATGTATCAATTCAAATGGAGAATTTTGTATGGAAGTTTCATGAGAATAAATTGTTCACAAAACAATCTTTGCATATGATTAATTGCAATATTCTAGTGGAAATTCAAGGTAAGATTGGGCATAGATATAAGCTGATTTGGAAAAGTGTTCAACATGAACACTGTATCACTTTAAATTATATTTCCAATGCATCAATAATTCAATGATTTCGATATCTTATGAGAAAGTTATAGCCACAATACTGAAAGTTGTTCTTGGTAAACAGTTGGGTGTGCTGGAAGCTGATATTTTTGAAAATTTAATAATTTTTGCACAAGGATACAATTCTAATACATATGGAGGTGAAACATAACCCTAAATTAGGTTATTTAAATACTATTTGATTTTTAAAATATGGGGGAGAATGTAGACTTCTGGTAGGAGACAAAATCTAATAAGAAGACTTGAAAGAGGGATTAATGTGAAAGGAACTGAGAGCGCAACTTATAGAAAACCAATGCTACATCAATTCTCAATGATCTTTTAATTCATTTTTTCTTTATCTTGATCATGTTTAAGATAGTCTTCGTATTTCTTTTAACTACATTATAAGCTAAACACTTTCTTCTAGGGCAACAATGTAGTCAGATTATAAATATTTAGTTTTATTTAGTTTAATTCAATTCCATGTTTATTCTGAGTTTAATGCTTGAGAAAGTGTGCCAACCCTTTCTTCATGATTTGTGATTCAATTTGAGGTTGAGAAGTGATAATTAAATTAGACCACAGTTAAATACTATAAAATTATCATGAGATAGAGGTATCTATGAGGCTTGTATAATACTATGAATTTCTTGCTCTTAATGCATCTTGATTAGTTCAAAATTTTCATAAAGATGTAGGAAATTTGCTAACTAAGATAAATTTTTATTTACTGAGAAAGATTAATAATTAAAGAAGAGAAATTTGTTATCAACATAGAAATAAATATTGATCGATTAAATTAGGTGAAATTGAATAAGATTAATCCGGTGAACTCTAAATCCCTAGATGTCTTAACTATTGATTTTCTACTTATCTAGATTTTGCATTCTTGTTAATTTCTATTAGTTTAGATTTTATTTTCTCTCTTCTTACCAATATTTGATTGTTCAAACAAAATTTAAAGTTAGAGTAATTTGGTAGTTGGTAATCTTAAGTCCTCGAGGGAACAATCTCTTACTTATACTTTGTTACTTGTTGGTGACACGTGCAATTATGTTAGGAAAATCCACAATAAGTTTTTGGTGTTATTTTTGGGAACTATTATTTTTGCCAATATCAAAACAAATAAACTTAGTTTTGCTTTGAATATTTCTTTTTTTTAGTTCAATTATTCATTTTTGTTTTTGTATTTTTTTACACGGTAAACAAGACATGGCCACCAATAACCTCCAATGGCCAAGTGAGAGGGTGATAGAAAAGAAAATAGTGGGAGTCTATCAAGTTGATTCTATTTTTGCTTTGACCAATCAAGTTATTTCTGCTTTGCTTTCTGCTTTGGTCACTCAAGTTACAGCTCTCACAAAGCAAATTCAAAACAGTCAATTAGTGACACAATTTGTTGGAAACTTTAACATGCAGCAAAACAACCCATACTCCAACACAAGCAATCCAAGATGGTCAATCATCCCAACTTCTTAGGGAGAAATCAACAAAATATGGGGCAATCTGGACAAGGTTTACAGCAGCAAGAAAAGAAAACATATTTAGAAGTTGCTCTAATTCAGTTGACCAACAATACAAGGAAGTTCATGACTGAGACAAACAAATTCATGACTGAGATGAAGGCCAATTTATAGAACTAATCTGCTCAGATGCAAAACTAATTTTCTTAGATCTAGAATCTAAAAGCCCAAATTGCGTAGTTAGTCGATATGTTCAATGGTCACCAACAAGAAAATGTTTATGAAGATTCATTTGAATCATGTTTGGTTCAACCAAAAGATAGAGGAATTGACAATGAGGAGATAGAGGATTGCAAAAAGTTTTTGTAGGCAAATCCACCATATTCAAGATAAAAGGCAATGAGATTTAAGGAGTTGAGGTAAATCACTAAAAATCCTAAGCCATCTATTGAAGTGCCTCTGATTCTTGAACTTAAACCAATCCCTCTCATTTGAAATATGCTTATGGAGCTTTTTCCTTGCCAATAGTTAATTATTCTTTTCTTACAGGTGTGAAGGAAGAAAAGCTTCTATGAATACTATGAGAATGGAAGTATGCATTTGATTAGACAATAGAAGATATTAAGAGAAACAACCCTACCTTTTGAATGCATCATATTAGAATCAAAAGAGATAAAGCAGGGGGGAAATTTAAAGTGAATGGATACTGGTGTAAAGTCAAGCTAAAGACTATAAATTAGAACTACTTTTTATCCCTTCTCTCTTAGGATTTTTAGTTCCTTTTTGGTTTTGTTTTATTTTCTCTTTTTACTTAGGTTCTTTTTTGTTTTCTTGATCACAAATGATCCTTTCTTGAAGCCATGAAAAGTTTCTTTCTATCATCAAAAGCAACCTCCATCTACCATCAAAGAAGAGCATGGCCCCACAAGGAAGTTTCTTTCCCTCTTATGCATTTTTTAAACATTGAGGATAATGTTTCATTTAAGTTTGGGGGTGGGGATTTTCATTTTTGGGTCAATTTTTTTAATTTAGGTATAATGTTTTTCAATGAGCTTCACTATTGATGACTTAGCTAAGAAAATCCAATAGCACTTATGCAAAATTGTTGAAATTGAATTGGATAGGATTCATTGATTCTCTCTTGATGATCATTAACATATGCTTAGTTTTTGGATTGCTAATTACACATGATTTAGAAGGAAGGATTGGCATTACCTTGTAATTTAATGATTCTTGTGATAAGTCTTTCTTTTTCATAAATGATGAAATTGTTATTGAACACTTTATATTATAATCATGTGAAGTGTATGTCAAGTAGTTAATGATGTTGTGAATTCAATGATATATTTTGATTGACATGAGCATGCTAGAACTTGTTTGATTATCCCTTAAGAAAAAATTTTACGTTTACTTGGAAATGATTTAGGCATTCTTTGATTAGTTTGAGCCTTTCAAGCTAACCTAGTACATCATTATGACTAGTGTCTTTGTTGAGCCTTAATGAAAGAATGGCATATACAAAGTATCTGAAAGACCATTATTCAACTTTTCTTTCTTTAGCCTTATAATCCCAACCCTTTGAACCTGAAAAACCATGCTTGACCTATTAAGAGACATATTTGATACACATGGTTGTTAGAGAGGTATGAGAGAGCAAAAGAAGATAAGTTTGGGGGTATTAAAAAGAAGAATACCAAAAAGAAAAGGAAAGGAATTGGTAAGGATTCATCCTTCAATTGAGGGTATCAAATCCCAATGAACTCAAAATAAAACAAGTTTGGGGGTGTGGTAATAATAAAACCCATATATAAAAAAAAAAGGAAAAGAAAGTTAAGAGAGTGAACATTCATATGTATTCATTTATGATCTCTTACTTCATGAAAACCTTATCATTTTCTTTGTTAGCTGAAACCAAGGCCCCATTACAATCTTAACAAAGACCTATTGATCCAAGTGGACAAAGTTTTCTACATTAGTGGAGTGGAATTATGAAAAGCAAGACTATGGGGTGTTTTGTGAAGATCATTAGAATTACTAAATTGCATATTATTGATTGAAAAACATACATGTAGCATGAGATTGGAAAAGCAAACACACATAATTTCATTTCGTGAAGGGATTGATAAATAACGAGTTCATGAGGTTGTTTGGCTAGTGTCTTGAATAATTTTTGAGTTATATGTATATGTGTGATCCATCTAGCATGTTTTTGGTTATTTGAGAGAGATTATCCATAATATTTTGTTGGTCTGGTGCTATGGTTTAAATAATTAAAGTAAATGGATGTGAATTAAATGCACCACAATATTAATCACAAAAAGAATTAAGAACACAACTTATAGTGGTTTAACACTCCCTACCTACTCCACCCTCCAAGTTAAAATCACAGACTTGGGTTCCAATAGTTAACTTAATCCCAAAGTTATAAGTGGTACAGTTTCTTTGTTTTGTGGATTTACACTTCCAGGTAGTTGTATAATTGAATCACTTACACACCCTATAATGATTCAAGTTATCTCTTAGTTTAGAACCCAAACCAAGATACAATCAATACAAAGAAGAAAATAATAAGATGAAGCTTACAACCAATTTGACACGCAGTTGACTTTGGTACTTCAATCCATTTCATTCACCTACAAAATAGAGGTTAACAATTGTTATAGATCTTGATTACTAGATTCACACTTGTTCACACACCAAGATCTCACTTTGTAGCCTATTTATTTTCTTCAATCACTATCCCATTAAATAGTCTAGCAACTACTAGGAGATGATCTCCCAAAGAGGCTAAAGAAAATGTTAAATAGGCTTAAAGTCCAGAACTACATAACTACCAGTAACAGTTGAAAACCCATCGACAATGCTTTTCTCAAAACCGTTGATATTTTTCCTACACAAGGAAATTTGTCAAGGTTCAACTTTGCTAGATTAGTCTTTGAATCCCAATTAGCAAAGTTCTAACATCACGGATTCAAATCCATTAAGGTTTGGATATAAAATCATCAACGTTTTGACAGAAAACATCCACGGATTTCCCAATCTGTTAGAAAATGTGAACTAATTTTCCAATTTGTTAAGCATTCCATCTTTGAACCTGTTTACATCAATGTATCAACATTTAGATCAATCCGATCCATATCATTTACATCAATCCATTCCACATCATCGATCAAACAAACTATTGAATCCATCTTTGAATTCCTACTTTGGAATTCAATTGAATGTCTTTCCTTCAACCTGTCACCTACAATAAAGATTTATCAATCCTTGTATAGGAATATTTTACAACAAACCTTGCAAGTGTTAGTTCAGTAATAATATCTTTTCAACTCACATACCAAACACATCAAATACCAAGCAACATCAAGTCAACAAGGTTTGTTCATCATCAAAATAGGAGTCAAACAATTCTCTCCATTTTTTATGATGACAAACTAAAATTGGATTAACTTAAAAATGACATTCCTCCCCCTATCAAAGTGCTTCTACTCCCCCTTTTTTTCAAAAGCAAAAAAAAAGGGAATGCAAAAATGTACATGAAAGACATGAAAGCAATTTGTAGAATAAATATGAATGGATAAGAAAGCAATTTGTAGAATAATTATGAATGGATAAGAAAGCAATTTGTAGAATAAATATGAAAGGATAAATTCATAAGTATGTGAACTTAAGTAGCATTGCAAGGAGTCAAGCAAGAATAAAAAAGTTTGATAAAGATGAGACATTTTTAAGTTATCCACAACTGCCTAAAACTATAGAAAAAGTTTTTCTTTAGAGATCATCTTCAGGAAGGAGGAGTTGGCTTGTCTTTCTTCAAATTAGAATCTAAATGATCAATAGAAGGACAAAGAGTAGAAGATGCCTGAATTTGATCTCGAATGTATACTTGCAATTCATCTTTGAATGATCCAAGACTAGCTGCTAGAAGTGCCTGAAAAGTAGAGACATAAAGCATAGGAGAAGAAGAAGTAGTTGTTGTGACATGAGGAGCTAAAGGAGTGGGAATGGTAGTAGTGGGAGTAAAAATAGAAGTAGTTGGAGTATGTTGAGTATTAGATATAGTAGTTGCTGAGTCATAGCCAACCTAAGGATCTTTCCCATCCTTTCCATGAGAACACTCCTCTTCTTCTAGATCTTTTACCTCTCCTAGAACATCTTCAAAGAACTCTTCTTCTCTATAGATATCTCCTTTGAAGTCCTCCTCATGAACTTCTTTTTGAGCTTCATCTACTCCAACCACATTCTCTTTAGGGATTTCTGAAATCAACCTCCACATATTATCTTCATGCTTTATGTATCTCATTCTTCTTAGTGTTTCAATATTGATCTCATTATAATTTGAAGGACATGTTGGGATATTATCAGAGAGATTCACCTTAAAATATTGAAATAATCTTGTAAGATACATAGCATAAGGCAAATGTCCATTAGCTTTATCCTTCTAATTGAACATGTACATTAACATAGCATCCACTAGATCATATTACATATTGTAAACTTTACAATAAACTAGAACACATTCTTGTATACTTATAGTATCATATCCACCATTCCTTGGAAACAAGCAGTGAGTCACAATATGATGAACAAGTTTAAATTCTACTGAAGAGAATTCTTTGTTCGTAAATCCTCCTTTATCCTTCTAATTGAACATGTACATTAACATAGCATCCACTAGATCATATTACATATTGTAAACTTTGCAATAAACTAGAACACATTCTTGGATACTTATAGTATCATGTCCACCATTCCTTGGAAATAGGCAGTGAGTCACAATATGATGAACAAATTTAAATTCTACTGAAGAGAATTCTTTGTTTGTAAATCCTCCTTTCTTTGTAGACAATGACTCTTTTCCTATCAAACATTCAACTACCTCTATCCTGTTATAAGTTTTGTCTGCAGATACATATGGAAGCTTCATAATTCTTGCAAAATCTTCTATAGTGAACTTTATCTCTTTGCATCTGAGATAAGTTGAGAAGGTATACACTCCATCTTCTCCTTCTTCCTCTCAAAGATAGAAATAAAATAATTTGACAAGCTCATCATAAATCATCAACGTTTTAATTTGACAAGCTCAATCATTTTATGAACTGGAATCCTTCTTTCTTAAAGAAACCATTGTCTAATAACTTACCTTTGGTGTAATTCTTTCTGGTAAACTTTTGATATAACTCAACCTTGTCATTCATCAATTTAAAATTCTTGAGGGTTGAGTCTACTTGAGTTAGTTTCTTAGGAAGAGAGGTGGCTTTCTTTTGTTGAGGAGTGGGGTCCTTCTTTCTAGGACTAAATCTCCTTGGTTCAAGTATTTTTACTTTTGAAGTAGCTTTGGATTTGGTGGGTAATGGAGAAGCTTTAGTTTTGGATGGAATACTTTTCCCATGTTTTGGTTTGGGAGATTTACCTATGGGAGAAGTATCAATAGGAGTTTTAGGTTTAGTTTGCTAAATTGGGTCTTCATTTTCATGAACTTCATCAACTTCTATAGGACCTTACTGAGAAGCCTACCTTGCTATAGTATTAGTGGCCTCTTGAATAAAGATCCCAACGGTTCTTCTTCTGGTTCTGGGATGAGTAGGTCTAGGAGTTGAGGAATCCTCCAACTTTCTCCTTCCCTTTTCTTCATTAGTAACCCTTTTTGAAACAACAACTTTTTGTCGATAGGACTAAAAGGAAGATGAAAATTAGGGGTTTGAAATAGTGAAAATGCAAGGCTCGGGATTGATCAAGAAGGACAAGAGCAAAAGGATATGAATTTTGTCAAACAAGATAGGGCAAGAAACAACCTCAACACACATACAAAAGTAGGGTGCATTCACAATTGCCACAACAATGATTCTACATTCTAAATTGCATTGATACTTAACTAAGCATGATCTACTAGCATCAATCTAATGATTAACTCAAAAATTAACTATGAAAGCATTCATCCAAGTGCATGAATTCAATGGAACAGTGTAAATATTTGAGAAAATAGGGACTTTCAAGAATATCATGATAGATTCTAAGAATTTCATCAACAATCAACAAAAGTGATTTAAAGTTCTAAGATATCAAGGATTTGAGAGAATGAAATTCAAAATCATTGAATCTAACAGAAATTCATTCTCAAAAATCAAAGCATTCATATGTTGGAACCAAGAGTTCATATGGAATAAGAAATTGATGATTTAAATGAGACATCCATTAAGAAATATGGAGATTGCCAAGTATAGAGAATCGCATTGACGAACACAGACAAAGATTAGGGATTTTCAATTTATGAAACCTTAAATTCACAAATTTTGGATTTTTGAAGCATAAAAAGGGATTTTCAATTTTCTTCCCAAACAATGAAGATATACTCTTACACAACAAGGAACATCAAATTTGAATAGGAAATACATGAAACAGTGAGATGACTTTGAATAGGAAATATGAATAACTGAGATGACTAGGATAGAAATCACTGCTTTCATGCATTTCACAACAAAAATGAAAAATTATTAAGGGATTTTGGAAGAGAAGAGCATTAACATTATTTTGAAGCAGATGAGTGAAAGAAATCAAGCCCTAAGCCATCGAATCGCATAATGGAATGAAATAAAACTCTTGGAGAAATGAATGGGTTTCTTTGAAGAAGAAAACCTAGTTTTAAGGAGGAGATAACTAAATGTCCCACCCAAATCATGCATTTAAGTTACACTACTGACTCTAAATCTGTTGAGATGTTTCACAACCATTGACATTTTCCAAAATAGACGATGTTTTGCCATCTTTTAAGATTTCACACAAATATGTCTTTTATTATGTAGATGTATGGTATGCATCATGCAAATGGATCAATAATGCAAAGTTCTCTTCTAATATGCAAGAATCTATCAATGGGAAGTGGTTTTGTGAAAAGGCCTACCAATTGATATTCAGTAAGAATAATTCAACTAAAATATCTTTTAATTGAACATGATCCCTAATGAAGTGGTGTCTTATCTCAATGTGTTTAGATCATGAATGCCATATAAGATTTTTAATCAAATTTATTGTGCCTGTGTTATCATATTTGATAGGAACACATGTAACCTCACAGTCATAGTCACTTAACTACTATTTCATCCAAAGTATTTATGCATAGAAACTAGCTACAGCTATATATTCTGCTTTAGCTATTGATGATGCAATTATAATTGTTTCCTCAAGTACCATGACACTAGCATATTACCTAGGAACTGACAAGTTCCACTAGTATTTTTTTGTCTACTTTGTATCTAGCATAATTGGCATTAGAATAACTAACTAATTCAAATGATGAACCTCTAGGATACTATAGTCCTAATTGAGATGTTTCCACAAGATATTTAAAAATACATTTGACAGTAGAAAGATGTAACACTTTTGGATTTGACTGAAATCATACACACATACACACACTAAACAAAATGTTAGGTCTGTTAGCAGTCAAATATTACAAATTACCTTCTTTAGTTTGTTTAACCTATAATTCAAGGAAGAATGTCTGTTCACCAATCATACTCATCTGAAATTTGATTATCATCAGATTTTCAAACTCCTTGTAGTACTTCTCATTTGTAGAACCAAAAATGATATCATCCACATAGATTTATACAACAAGAATGTCTAAATGAATATATTTAATGAATAAAGTTATATCAACTTTACCTCTTTAAAACTTTTTACTCAGTAAAAACTCACTCAATCTCTCATACCAAGCTCTTGGAGCTTGTTTTAGGCCATATAATGTTTTTTGTGAGTTTAAATACATAATTTGGATGTTCATGGTGTTCAAAACCTAGAGGTTATTGGACATAAACTTCTTCATTTAGATATCCATTTAAGAATACACTCTTTACATCCATTTGAAATAATCAAAATTGTTTGAAAGATGCAAAAGTATGTAACATTCTTGTGGCCTCAAGTTTGGTAATAGGTGTAAAAGTCTCATCATAATCTATTCTCTCTTCTTGAAAGTATCCCTGTGCTACCAAACATGCTTATTTCTTACAATGATTCCAAATTCATCAAGTTTATTCAAAAGATACATTTTGTGCCAATGACAAATGATCATTTGGTTCTAGCATAAATGTCCACCCATTGTTATGCTTAAACTGATCTAGCTCTTCTTGCATTTCTATGATCTAGTTTTCATCTAAAATAGCATCTTTTATTATTTTGGTTTCCATGTAAGATAAGAAAGCAAAATTATCACAGACATTATGAAGTGAGCTACAAGTTCATCATACACATCTCCTATGACATCCTCTAATAGATGATACCGGTGAGCATGAACTGACTGGGATGATTCAGGTAACTCACCTTCACTTACTTTTTTTTCACAAGTTTCAATGTTTTCCTTAGAAAGATGTGATGATTCATCTTGTGGTAAATCTTTAGATCCTTGCTGAACTTCATTTGATGCTTCAAGGAAATCAAATCTCTCATAATCTTCATGTATGATATCAACCTTTCTTGGCCAAGAGTTTATCTCATCAAATTTTACATGGATTGATTCTTCTTTCTATCCTTTTTTATAGATGGGCATACTTTCTTTAGACGTCAACTTCCGCTATAGTTGTGACATGTGAGTTCCTCTTCCTCTTTTCTAAATGATGTCTTTGTCTTGAGTTTTTTGTAACCCTTCCTGTTCTTCACTCTTTGAGCTACTGCAAATTTATCCTTCGTCTTGATGTTTGTTTGAAGGAATTTTTTGAATCGACAAGTGAGCATAACTATCTTCTCATCTTCTTCACCTACTTCAAAATTAGATTGATTAGAACTAGCTTTTAGACCAATAGATCTCTTACCTTTTAACTCAATTTGATTCTTCTTGATAACATGCTCATGTGATAGCAACGATCCCATTAGATCATCAACTTTCAGTTTTGAGATGTCTTTTGCTTCCTCAATTATTGTCACCTTTGTTGTCCAAGCTTTAGGTAAAGATTTGAGTATTTTCTGAAATTCTTCCTTCTTTATAATCTCCTTTCCAAAACCTTTCAATGCATTAATGATCTTAGTAAACCTGTAATTCATCTTAGAGATAGATTCGTGTAGGAATATAGTAAATAATTCATAATCACACATTAAAATATTCATCTTTGGCTCTTTCACTTGGGATGTGCCTTCATGGGTAACTTGAATTTTTTCTATATGTGTTTTGTAGTTATATAGGTTGATACCCATTTGAACTCAACTTGTGAAATGGTATAATACAACAAGCTTTTAGCTTGTTCATTTGCCGAACATTTCTCTTTTTGTTATGTTGTCCAAGTTCTTATTCTTTCTTCTAGACTTGTAAAACCATCTTAGATTATGCACCATGCTAACATATTATGGCCCGTCAAGAAGCTTTGCATTTGTAATTTCCAAAGAGGATAATTATTTTCAGTTAGATATGGAGGTCTATTTGCAGATAATTCTTTGGGAAAACTGGTGGATTGGAATGCAAATCCACTACTTCTATTACCATTTCCATTTCTGCTATTGTTGCCACTTCTACTTTCATTGGTGCTTGTTGAAGCCATAGAATATCACTTTGAGCAACATAAAGACAACTTTGATACCAATTGTTGGTCCCGTACTATGGCTTAAGAAATCAAAGTAAACAAAAGCAAATTAAATGCACCACAATATTAATTATAAAGAGAATTAAGAACACATAACTTATAGTAGTTCGGCACTCCCAACCTACTCCACTCTCCAAATCAAAATCTCAAACTTGGGTTCCACTGGTCAACTTAATCCTAAAGTTACAAGTGGTATAATCCCTCTATTCTTTGGATTTTCACTACTAGATGGTTGTATAGTTGAATCACTTATACACTCTATAATGATTCAAGCTATCTCTTGGTTTACAACCCAAACCAAGGTACAATCAATACAAAGAAGAAAATAATAAGATGAAGCTTATAACAAATTTGACACAAAGGTGACTTTGTTACTTCAGCAAGCTTCATAATCTTTAATCCAATTTTGTTTACCTGCAAAATAGAGGTTAGCAATTATTGCATATCTTAATTACTAGATTCACACTTGTTCACACACCAAGATCTCACTTTCTAGCTCATTTATTTTCTTTAACAGTACTACCATTAAATAGTCTAGTAATTGCTAGAGATAATCTCTCAAAGAGGTTAAAGAAAATGTCAAATAGGCTTAAAGTTTGGAAATGCATAACTGCTAGTAATGGTCGAAATCCCATTGATGGTTTTCTTACACAAGGGAATCCGTTGAGGTTCAACTTTACCAGATTAGTCTCTAACTACTAATCAGTCAAAGGTCAAACATCACGGATTCAAATCAATCAAGGTTTGGATATAAAACCATCAATATTTTGATAGAAAAAGTCCATGGATTTCCCAATCTATCAGAAAACATCAACTGATTCTCCAATCTATTGAGCTTTTCATCTTTCAACCTGTTTATATCAATGTATCAACATTTACATCAATCCATTCCACATCATGCACATCAATCAAACAAACTATTGAATCCATCTTTGAATTCCCACTTTGGAATTCAATTGAATGTCTTTCCTTCAACTTGTTACCTTCAATAAAGATTTATCAATCATTGTGTTGGAACATTTTAGAAAATACCCAGCAAGTGTTAGTTCAGTAATAATATCTATTTAACTCACATACCAAACTCATCAAATACCAAGCAATATCAATGCAACATGGTTTGTTCATCATCAAAACAGGAGTCAAACTTGTTTCATGAGTTTAAAGTCACTATTTTGCTCAAGGATGATCAAAAACTAAGTTTGGGGGTATTTGATATGCTCATAATTTGTAATATTTTAGATATCTAAATTTACATATGTTTATCCTAATTGATATTATTTAATTGATTTATAACCAAATTATATTAAATATTGCACTCAATGGATTTAATTTGTATTTTAGGTCAATTTGGGCAAAAATATGTTATTTTGGAGTAGAAATCTTCATGGGGACACACATCACTATGGCAGCATTCATCCTAGCCCTTGATCAAGCATAAAATATGAAGATAAAATAGATTTATGTAACTGATCATGAAGTGGACAACAAGGTGTATAGATTGGTGCAACTGCGTGCATGAAGAAGAGTGTTGGAAGCAACTTCTACACATGGATGTCCAAGAGAGCTTTGCCAAATCAATTGGGGAATTTTAATTCAGATTATGTGCAAAAATATTGGAGAGATTATGTGCATCTTAATCATGAATTCATGATGCAATTCATATGGAGAATTTTATATGGAAGTTGCATGAGAATAAATTGCCCACAAACCAATCTTTATGTAAGATTAATTGCAATATTCTAGTGGCAATTCAAGGCAAATTTTGGGCATAGATATAACTAACTTAGAAAACATGTTCAACATAAATGTTATATCCCATTGAATTATTTTTTAAATACATCAATAATCGCATGATTTTGATTTTACATGAGAAATTTATGGCTAAAATACTAAACGTTATTCTTTTTGAATAGTTAGGCATCCGAGAAGTTGATATTTTTGAAAGTTTAATAATTTTTGCACAAGGATGAGGTTCTAATACAAACCCTAAATTAGGTTGTTTAAAGAGGATTTAAGGTATAAATTAGGATGGAGAATGTGAACTTTTGGCAAGAGACTTGAAAGACGGACTATTGTAAAAGGAAGAGAGAGTGCAACTTGGAGAAAACTAATGCTACATCAATTCTCGGTGATCTTTTAATTATTTTTATCTTTTTCTTAATCATTTTTAAGATAGTATTTATGATTTATTTTAACTAATTTATGAGCTAAATAATTTTTTCTAGGGCAAGGATGTAGCTAGATTATGAATATTCAACTTTATTCAGTTTAATTCAATTTCATATTTACTCATTATCTATGTTAAGTATTTAATCTAAGTTTAATGCTTGATAAAGAGTGTTGAACCTTTCTTCATGATTTATGATTCAATTTGAGGTTGAAAAGTAATAATTGAATTATACCATGGTTAAATACAATAAGATTGTCGTGAGATAGAGATATCCATGATGCATGTGTAATACTATGAATTTCTTGCTCTTAATGCACCTTGCTTAGTTCAAAATTTTCACAAAGATGTAGGAAATTTGCTAACTAAGATAGATTTTTATTGCTTGAAAAATATTACCAATTAAAAAAAAGAAATATGTTATCAACATAAGAATAAACATTGATTGATTAAATTGGGTGAAATTGTATAGGATTAATCTCGTGAACTCAAACCCCTATATGTCTTAACCATTGATTTTCTACTTGTCTATATTTTGCATTTTTGTTAATTTTCATTAGTTTTGATTTTCTTTTCTCTCTTCTTACTGTTATTTGATTATTCAAACAAATTTAGAATTAGAGTAATTTGGTAATTGGTAATCTTAAGTCCTCAAGGGAACGATCTCTTACTTACACTTTATTACTTGTTGGTGACACATGTATTTGCGTTAGAAAAATATACAACACTTTCCTTATCTTTTTACTTGTCTAGATAGTTTTATCTATTTTATTTACTTATTTCCCTCATTTCTCTCCCCTTTTTTCATAATAAAAAAGCACAAGGGTAAGATAAAGATGCATACAGAATGATGAAATGAATGAATACACATGCAAATGGAAGGTAAATTATATTTCATTAATCACAAGAAAGTACATATATTTGTTCAATATAATGCATTTTTCCAAAACAAAAAGAGAGATAAATAAGAGAGAAAGCAAGTGACTAATAGAAAGTCAGGTCTTCTTTGTTTTGGGTCTTTTGGAGTAGGTAAGGGTAAAATAGGTGGGGCTCTCAATTGATTAGGTATGTTGGTCTTAGGGTTGGGGGGCAGGTGTGGAGGGTAAGGGAATAGGGGGTTTTTGGTTTTATTACAGCTACCTTGAGGGTAGATTGGGAAGGAGGACTGGGCATTTTAGTGTAAGGTTGAGTGGGGATGGATATAGGGGGTTCTATTTCAATGAAAGGCTTAAACACAGTAACAAGAAAAATTTGAATTCTAGCCCTATAGGCCAGATCTAGAAGTTGTGGAAAAGGAAGGGGTTTTGTATTACTTCTACCATGGTATTTAGCTTAGGTCATGATAATGGGTTTTAAAGTAGAAGGATTGGGTTTATTGGGTGATTTAGAAGGGGTTTTGGACTTTGGCTTTGGATTTTGGCTTTGATTTAGGTAGGGCTTTGGCTCTAGTGGCTGGCTTCCTTATGGGAGTAGGTTTTGGTTTAGGGGTTGGTTTAGGCTTAGCTATTGTCTTTGGTTTATGTGTAGACTTTTGCTAGAGTGTTATTGGTGTAGGTTGGTGCTCTGGCTGAGGTTCAAGGATAGTGGTCCTGATCCAAATCCTTTGAGCATAGGATGAATCAAGGAGTTCTGGGTAGGGAAGTGGAAGGTTATTTTTTAGGGATTTACTATTGGCCTCTTTGAAAGATATGTTCTATTGATTAGTGAGGTAGATAAATTTGTGAGGTCTTGATGGTGAAGGAATGCTAGTTTGAGGTGGAATGATCTGTGGAGGAGGTTGTGGGATGGTTTGAGAGTATTGAGAGATAGGTATCAAAATTAGGAATTGGTTAGGGATTTTAGTTGTTAGGTGTGTGTTGAGGATTGGGAAAAAGAATAAGTCTTTCTAAGTATTTTAGGTCAGTGAGTTGTGAGAATGGCAATTCTAAGGGCGATGGAAGAAGGTCTTGTGAATGATATAGAATGGGTATGGCCTTATTGATTTCTAGTCTTGCTAGAAACTCATCATAGGTCATTCTAACAGGATGGTAGATTCTTAACATAAGTTTGCATTGTTAGTAGGGGGACAATTTCTTCTAGAGGGGTTAGATGAGTAGGTGGTGTTGGTGGAGTGGGTGGTGGAGTTGGAACAAACCTTGTTGGAATGTCCTAGAAATCCCAAGAGTTTGACCAATCCAGATATTTAGATGGACCAAAGGCCAGATGGGGTTTGATGAGGTGAGATACTCAAGGGTGCCTATAAGTATAGGAAATGACAGTAAGTCACTACTTTTGTGGTTGAGTTGTAGGAGGTAGTGGAGGTGTAGTTTCATAGGGTTGGCCTTCTAAATGAAGAATTTCAGTGGTTGGTTGGGAAGTTCATCTTTAAAGGAAGGTGAGGGAATGTTGGTGCATTGATGAGGAGTAGAGTGAGTGGATGAGGAGTGAACTGGCCTAATTGGAAATGTTGTTTTATTGGTTTGATACTAAGGATAGGATTGGGTTGAGAAAGAGTAACTAAAGTGGGCAAATTGAGCTTGGATCTTAGTAGACTCAAATAGAGAGATTAATGCTTCCAATTTGAGATGGATTGATTCCTTAATTCTATCTACTTTGTGGGTGAGGATTGAAACACTGGTCTCTAGGTTCTCTAATCTAGTGTTGATGGGTTGTAGCTAGGAAATGAGTTTGTTCTCTAGGATGGTTTCAAAGTGATGGAGGTTTGGGATGGCTGATTGATGAGTGGGTTGGCTAGGGCTGGGATGAGAGAGTTGAGCTGACGATTGGGTTTGGGTAGGCTTGGTTGAAGATGGGATTAATACTATACTCTCTTCTCTTGTTGTATCTTCTACGTCTTCTCTTCTTATGCTTCTACTTCTCCTTTTGCTCTTAATCTCTTCACTTGTTCAACTCTTCTAAGCTTCTCTAATATCTAGCCATCTACTATCTTTTTGAAACTCATTCTCTTTATTATAGTTTAGTTAATTACATCAGTAGCTTTGGAGGCCTCTTTATCCTCTCCTAAGACGTCTACTCTTGTATTCCTTAGAAAATTGTGAAGATCATGCCATATGGCAATGGGAATCTTGAGTTGGTCTTAACCATGTAGAGTTGATCAGAAATAGTCTGTGCAAAGTCCACCTTCATCATATGCTTTTGTGCCCATAGTATTTTTGCATTCCTCTTAGATATCTAATTTGAGCTACCTATCTTGGGATGAACGTTGTTGAAGATCAAGTTGTTGGCAATTTTCAACTCCAAATTTAAATGACTGGCATGCAGGTAATATTCCTTCTCATCTATCTCTTCTCTTGCCAAGTCTGAAAAAATATAGACTTGCTTGAGGACCATTCTACTTCATATCTTCCAACTTTAGGTAACTTAATGTTCTCTCTAATGTTCTCAAGGGATAAATCTATTTTTATTTTTCCTATCCATGATTTCCTCATGCTTGAGTTATAGTTACTAACTAAAACTTGCATAAGCTATGTATAGCACTTGTCCTTGTAACTCAGGAATTCCTCCCATTTTTTATACTTAATCCATTTTTAACACTTCCAAATTTAGTTCTTCTTCTTCGAATACATTCAAATCAAATATTCTACCTCTCATGGCTCTCTTTTCCTAAAAATAACTCAAAATTCTATTATAAGCAGTCTTTATTATCAAAGATTACCTTGACTACGTAATCTTCAAATCTTCCTTTCTCACTTGGGGTTTCCTCTTTATGTACTTTCCCTTCTTCTTCTCCCTCTTCTAGATTCCATAGAAGTGGAACCCATTGATTTGCTAGCTGCTCTCTTAGTTATGGCCATTTTAGCAACAATGGATTGTGGGCGAAGGTGTTGGGAGAACGAGACGTTGGTCCTAAGGACTTGGTTTTGATGATTAACAAAACCTTATTATGACTTAAATTATACTAATGATATTTTTACTAAGATTTCACAGTTCAAAAGAAGTTTCAGAGGAAGAAAAGTCATGTTCTGAGCTTCAGAGGTTGCAACCAATATGGCATACCACCTGCGGGGTCATATTCGATACACATACAGCTTGTGGTATCTTCTACGAGGCTCTAGGGAGATGTATCCTCACTAGACTGTCACGGCTAGTATGGCAACATCTTGTAGTATGACCTGGGGCACAGGCACTTGGCCCAACCTCCTATGGTAGCACCTCCCACTCCAATAATCAGAAATCCAAGTGGCGCTACAACGACTATTTCATAATGGTCTTCTTCCAAATGATCCATAACCTCTCCAAAATGGATAAATACAAGATCCATTAAAGAGAAACAAGAAGCTTGTGGGTTCTAAGTTCTAAACAAGAATCAAACATAAGTAACCCATTTAAGTTTCACAAGTGTTTTCACTCTAAGGTACTATCAAGATCAAAGAGCTTCAAGGCTACATCAATACTACTTCAAGGGAGTTCGAATTCACTAGAATGTTCTTTATTATTGTATCTTTTATATTTTTTTAAACTTTAACTGTGTGTACACATAAGCCTAGTTAGAAGTATTTCCTTGTACACTTGTATTTGTGTAAGAGTTGCTGGTTAGCTCTTGAGAAATCAGATTATATGAGTAGGTGGTGAGCTTAGTGGAAAACCATAGCTGTATGAGTTTCTGGTGAGCTCAATAAAACCAAGTTGTAGAGTTCTTAGATAGCTTGTAAAACCAAGGGAGATTGTTTCTATCGTAGATAGTGGAACCCAAGGTTGGAAAAACCTTGGAGAGTAGAGTAGGTGCCAAGAGGGGGCCTGAACCATTATAATCCTTGTGTTCATATTATTTTTGTGCTTATGTGTTTACATTGCTCATGGGTTTTCATTGCATTTTATTTTCTGCACTTGCACAACCGCTTATTTTTCCTATAGCATTTGAATTCCAACTTTGCCATGCAACCCTATAGTTTAGGGGGTCCCCAAACTAACACAAAGGTTTTATAAAGCAAAATAATTTTCTTGAAATGGAAATGAGATAAGAGCAATTTGAATGCACATAAAATAGATTAAAATAGGGGGGAATGCAAAGCATTTCAATTATGCAATGAATTTGAGAGTTTTGAAATCGCACTCTAAAGTTGTAAAGAGGGTAGCGCTAAACTTCAAAGTTCTAAAATAGCTTTAGTCTACACTAAGTTGATTCAGAGTTCTCAAATGATAACTTTAGAGTTTTGAAATAGAACCTCCAAGAAAATTTGGTAAAATTTTACCCAAGTTTTGGATGCTTTAAAATGTAGTTTCAGAGTTCTGATGGACAACAGAAAAATTTAGAGTTTAGATTTGGTACTATAATCATAGATAGTGCATTAGAGACATGTTCAAAGTTTTGAAGTGAACCTCTGAATGATAAAAAATTATAGTAAAATATAAAATCAAGCTTTCAAATAAAAACTATCACTAAGATCATTGAAAGCATCTAAAAAATATTACATTAGCACTCAATCACTTCTCATATGATATGCAGTTCATGCGCATGGATCCAAGATACCTAACTTCCTTCTAATTTTGTAAAATCTATCCTCTGGGTATAGCTTAGTAAAAATATTTGCTAACTAAACTTCAGTTGGAACATATTCCAATAGATATTGTAGTTTTGCATATTATGTTTAATAAAATGATGCCCAACCTCTATATGTTTAGTTCTTGAAGGAGTACTGGATTCTTAATCAATTTAATAATACTAGTATTATCACATTTAATGGGTGTATCAACATACTTCAAACCATAGTCACCCAATTGTAATTTCATTCAGAGAATCTATGTGGAACAACTACTTGTAACTACATATTTAGCCTTTACAGTTGATTATGTAATAAATGTTTGTTTCTTAGAAAATTTTGATATAATCATGCTTTCAAGAAACAAAGATGTCCATAAGGTAGTCTTACTATTAGTCTTTGTAACTAGCAAAATCAGCATTTGAGTACCCTACTAACTCAAAATTGGAATCTTTTGGATACCATAAACTAAGGTTTGGTGTATCTAAAAGATATCTAAAGATTCTTTTAATAGCTATAAAATGTAATTCTTTTAGATCTGACTAGAATCTAACACAGATGTAAATACTAAACATTATATTGAGTCTACTAATAATTAAATATAGTAGAGATCCTATCATGCTTATATAATATTTCTGATAGATGGATTTACCTTTTTCATCTCTATCCATCTTGATTGATATGCTTATTAGAGTTCCCAAAAGGTTTTCCATCTTCCAAATTGAATTTCTTTTAGAGTTCTTCAGTGTGCTTTGCTTGGTGGATAAAGATTCTTTCATTTGCTTGATTTGCAAACCTAGAAAGAAGTTCAATTCTCCATCAAGCTCATTTCAAATTCTCTCTACATGACTTCAAAAACTCTGGACATAATTTTTCATTAGTAGCACCAAACACAATATCTTAATTTAAATAATAAAAATATATTCTATGTTATGCTTCCTGAAGAGTGTAGTATCTGCTTTACCCCTAGTAAGTTCTTTCTAAATCAGGAACTTAGCCTCTTATACTATGCTTTGGGATCCTATTTAAGATCATAGAGAGCTTTCTTGAGTTCGAATACATCGTTAGGATCATTAGGATCTTCAAACCTAAGGGGTTATTCCACATAAACCTCTTCATTAATGAAACTATTCAGGAATGCATTTTTGACATCCATTTGATAAAGCTTGAAATTCATAAAAGATGCAAAAGCTAATAACATCCTGATGGACTCAATCCTACCAACGAAGGCATATGACTCTTCAAAGTCAATTCCTTCTTCTTGACAATACCCCTTTGCTACTAACATTGCTTTATTTATCACTACAATTCCAGATTCGTCTAATTTGATCCTAAAGACCCATTTAGTGCTTATAACAGATTGATGGGATGGTCTTGGAATGAATGTTTATACATCATTTCTTTGAAATTGATCCAACTTCTCTTGCATAGCTATAATCCAATTTTCATCCTCTAAGACTTATTCTATGCATGTTGGTTATAGTTCAAAAATAAGAGCAAAATTACCACGTACATGATGATATGAAGATCTAGTCCTAACTCTATCATATACATCACCAATTATCTGGTCTCCAAAATAAACATGCATGAACCTCCAGTCCCTAGGAAGGGAATTGTTATCTTCATTATTTAACTCATTAGTGAATGGTCTAGCTTGTATTTCTGCTTTATACATTATTGTCTTCAGTTGTAGTGTGTCTTTATCTTTTTCTTACAGTTTCAACTTCTCCACAGAAGTTGTAAGTTCACCTGTCTCATCATCAAAATCACTACCTCTATTAATGGGGTTAGTACTTTCATCAAACTTCACAAATAGACTCCTCAAAACCTTTATTTCTCAAGTTGTAGACTCTAAATGCCTTGCTAATAATGGAGTATCTAAGGGATATACCTACATCAGATTTCTTGTCAAATTTTCCAAAGCTTTCTTTTTCATTGTTAACAATAAAAAATTTACTACCAAAAGTATGGAAGTTTGAAATATTGGGTTTCCTACTATAATACAGTTCAAATGGAATTTTGTTTAGTATTAGCCTAGCATAAATTCTATTTATAATATAGAAAGTAGTGTTCATAGCTTCAGCCTAAAAATATTATGGCAATTCATATTTACTCAACATTATCCCTGCCATCTTTCACAAGGATTTATTTTTTTCTCTCAGCTATTCCATTCTATTAAGGTGTTCTTGGTACAGAAAATATATCAACAACATCATTGTTTTTTATAGAAAGTAGTGAATTTTTTGTTCTTAAATTCTCCATCATGATCATTCCAAATGGCACTAATATGAGAGCTTTGTTTATTCTATACATGTTTGGTAAAGACTTCAAAGAATGAAAAACCTCATCTTTTGAAACAAGAAACATTATCCAGGTAAATCTAGAAAAGTCATCCATAATGACATATGCATAATGTTTCCCTCCAAGACTCCTAGCTCTGATTGATCCAATAAGATCCATGTATAGCAATTGAAGTGGTTTAGTTGTGTACACTTCCTTCTGATATTTGAATGACTCCTTACTTGCTTTCCTTTCAAGCAAGCATCACACAACTCACTTTTATCAAATTTTAGTTTTGATAAGACAACAACTAAATCTTTATTGTACATATTTTCAATCATGTTTTTGTTGGCATGTTGTAGTCTCCTATGCCACAGCAAGGATTCATCAATGCTCAAAACAAGACACTTGGCTTGGATTTTACACAAATCAATCAAATATACATTTCCATACTCTCTACCAAGTACTACAACTAAATTTGACTCATCTAACATTAAACAACTCTAAGATTCAAATACAACCTCGTAACCATTATCACAAAACTGATTCACACTCAATAAGTTATGTTTTAATCCTTCTACTAGAAATACGTTTGAAATTGTAGTAGAATGTGGTTAGAAGACCTTATCAATCTCAATCACTCTACCTTTTCTATTATCCTCAAAGGTAACTATTTTGCCACTTTTAGCCTTGAGCTTAGTGAATAACTTCCTCTCTCCTATCATGTGCCTTAAGCTACCACTATTAATATATCACTTGCTGCTTTTTGTGGCTCTCACACTTGTCTATACAAGGTCAAGCTTTAATTTTTTGTACCCATTTGGAAATGGGTCCAGGTGGATTGGTGGTAGAAATTTTAGTACCCATTATTTATTGGGTGCCACTAATCTTTTAGAAGATACATGTGTTGTATCAACAATATGCACAACAACTTTAGGTACCCAAATCAAATTTTGTTTGGGTCCTTGTTTTCTTCCAGAATCATGATTATTTTTCTTCTGAATTTGTCCACCCTTTTTCTTTTGTTTCATTTTCAACAAGGTGGACATCAAGGACTTTTGAAGGGCAATGTTTTTTCTCTTAACTTGCTCAAGTTCTCTGTTGGTATTTTAGCTAACCTTGAGCTGATTATTTTCTTTTCTCAATTTAGAGTATTCAATGATTTATTTTATCTAGCTCCTTTTTGGCATCTTTTTGCTTAGTCTTTAATGCCTTGGAGTTAGAATGTAATTCTTCTAGGACTTCTTCCAGTTCAAAATTTTTAGGTTTAGAGCTTACCTCATCTTTATGGATGGCCATGAAGCTTATGATTATCTAGTACTACTCTTAGTTTTAGGGGTGGGTGTGCTAAGCTATGCTTCATGTTCTTCCTCAATGTCACTCATGCTAATTTGTGCTTCTTGTTCTTTCTCAGCCTCACTTGAGCTTTCCTACATCATGCTTACCAGCATTTTCCATTCAACCATAGCTTTCTTCTTTTTTTCAATTCTTTTGTTGCTTCCATTATTGCTATTATTGCTGCTCCTCTTATCGAAGTAAGAGTTATATTTCTTCTTTTATTCTCCTTGCTTTTTGTCTAGTTTAAAGCATTCAAATCTCATACGTCCTGGCTTGCTGCAATTGTACCAAATAGGAATCTACTTCTTATCTTTTTCTTGAGGTTAATAGAGTTTCATCCAAACTTCTTCTTCTTTATCATTATTCTAAATCTTCTTATTATCATTGTTATGCCCTCATCTTCTTCTCCACTAGTAGATGCGTCTTTGTGGGCTTGAAGGTATCCTCTATCGATTCCTCTATCAACTCTTAGAGAAGGAATCCAACTTCCAATGACTATGACAAACCTCTATTGTTGTTGATATGTCCTTGATGGATTCCTCTGTCAACTCTAACAATGCTAACTACACTAACTACTCTTAACATGTAGTTTTGCAGATCTCTATGTTTCCAAGCTTTCCTCTCTGATTTCCACTATAAAGTACCTTTTTTCTGGACACATTTCTAGATTCTTTCAAATACCTCCATCAAAGAAAACTTATCCTCATTTCTATCCTCTATTGTATAAAACTTCATTTTTACTTGTCATTTATATATATATATATATATATATATCAATCTTCACTAGTTTTATGATGTGTTTGAACTGTTTGAGTTGTTTCTTGATAAGGTTAAGTTTAATATTTCATTCGCTTTGGTTCCTTTATGTTTTTTATTTTTTACTTTTGAAATACTTTAAAGGAAAATTGTTATTACTTTCTTTTCTCACTCATATATTTGTTCATCATTAAAAATAATTTGTTATTATGCATTCATCATCAAGATTAAATTATTTATGAGGTTTAGACTCAACAGAGTCTCAATAAAAACATTTTGTGAGGGTACAATTATTCGTTACTTGTCACATGCCCAATGAGTGAGCATTTAATGATCATCTGGTTGCTTAGAATTATTAGTTTGAGCTTTCAGAGATTATATATATATATATATATATATATATATATAATGTCACACAACTTACTGGGCAGAGTATCAACTCTCCATGGGACTAGGGGTTACCTGACATTTCTCAAAGGGGCTTTAATTGGCAATTTAGGCTGCATGTGGTACTTCATCTAGCCTCTTAACAACGACACATGCCAAGGAGAAATGCACACATTTAAACAATGTAAGAGATTAACCTTGGTTAGTTCAAGAGATTTAGTTCATGCGACTCCACTAATATCTCCAATATTTAGCAATTTCAATGAGATGTCACACTACAAGAAAAATCAACAAATGCAACCGACTTTATGTAGCCATTCAAAAATGGTTGCATATAATTTATAGGGAGTCATTTTTGAGTAGTTTTATATAATATACATTTTTAATTTATTCCATAATTTGAAATATATTTATAGAATTCTATTATATATAATATAACATGATTCCCATGATAAAAAAAATAAATGATGAAGATAAAATATGCACTTATATGTAGCCTATAAATATATTATATGTAGCAAAATTGAAGCTTATATTTTGCTAAAAATAATATAATATACAAAAATAAATACTTTATTATGCTTTTTATGCTTTTTTGTGTCAATAACTAACTTAATCTCCTAAACACCTCTTATAAATTAATATTATGATTATATATAATTAGGAAAAAAAATCCATGTGCTTTTATCTAATTAATATTAATTTAAACTTTAGTTAATTATTTATTATAGTCTTATGGAAATCATCCATATAAAATGATAATTAAAATGTTATATGCAACTAACATTGGTTGTGTTATAATATTATATGCAGCCGAACCAAAATGGCTACATATGCAGCCATTTAGGATTGGCTGCATATAATATTATATGCAAGCATATTCCCTATTTTTAAAAAATAACAAATAATCTTCATAACCTTCGAGATAAATTATAAATAACCCCCATATATAATAATGACATATAACTTATATATATAGGGAAAAACCTATAAAGAACTAGTTACTAGGTTGTTTTTTGGCAACTGAGCTAAGAGCCATCCGATCTAGAGATTAGCAGCATGAGCCATCCATTTTGAGTGCTACTTTATGTAGCCTCTTCCACACGCAGGAGACTGTTAGGATTAAGATAAAATCCATGGCAGAAAATTAAACCATGGGCCCCATTATAATGGATGACATGAACAAGGTGGGCTTTAAGTTCCCAAATTACCC
>JAYJMB010003046.1:0-14540 GCA_036873735.1 Pouteria campechiana
ATTTTGCCATTCCCTGTGGGATCGACCCTTGCATAAGCACACTAGACTATACATCGACCGTGCACTTGCGAGGTATTTTTGAACCATCAATAGGTGTTGAACAAAATGGTCTATATGGCAAACAACTAAGTTTTGATGATGAGCAACAACATATGAATGAACACTTAAGGTACTGACATTTGTGTTCCCAAGTATTGCAAAAATAGATATAAATGATACACAGGGAAACAACTCAAATGGAGTGGATAGTGTATACAGAATACATCAGTAAGCAAGATCTATTACACCAAACGAAGACAAGAATGCTCAGAAAGAAGGACACTAAAACTTTGAAAAGAAGCCACAAAGCATATCTGAAGCTATGACGTTCAAGCCTCAATGAGTGATCGAATAAATCTTCTACAGATAAAGTCAGTATCAAATAACACCCACCTCTGATAGATTCAGATAAATTGTTCCATGAATAAGTCAAATAAATTGCTTATACACAACATCTATCCATGATACAAAGATAAATTCAGATTGCAGTAGTAAATACGAAATGGAGTTGAACTCAGACAAATGAAGAGCTAAAGATGAAGTCAAACAAATCAAGCATTTGTCTCTCATATAAAGTCTATCTAGAATAAAAGAAGAACAAGAAACTCATCTAGTAGATGAATAGCTTACTTTGTCTACTGTCTTCGTCTATCACTTGCAACAGACAAGCCAACAAATGAACTGCTAAAAAAATATCATCTGAGCCTATATTATTTGTCTATTACTTACAATGGACAAACTAATAGATGAACTATTGGAAAGAGGATTCGTCCATGCCTTACAAATTTGTCTATAGCTCCCTGCAGATAAATCAGTGACAAAGTCAATTCGAAGAAGCCTTATCCACACCAACAAGAGTTATCTATTACTTAAAATAGACAAACCATCAGACAAATTGACTTCGTCTAATGATGGAACTTTGTCTAGTGAACTATAAGAGAAGAACTTCAACTATGCCTTTACAATTCATCAATTATTTATAACAAACAAATTAGAAAATGAAGTAAATGTGCTACAATGAACTCAGGAAAATATACAAAGACAAGGTTGTTTATTATATGGATCTACTTAGAACCAATTTGTTTGTTACTTATAAAAGACAAACTAGGACTTGATCAAATAAAGTCCTCAGACAAATTATGGATGAATCGCTATGGCATATTATGATGAGTAAAAGCTACTTATACTAGATAATGCTAGTTGTACTCTTCGGTCAAAATTTTACTTGAAGCAAATCTTATTTAACTACCGAACAAATTGAGCTTAGCTGAAGATGGAAAGAAATTAAAAGGAAGGTCATCTTCACTCTAACAAAGATTGTAACTCTCAAAGGCTACATCCCTTCAGGCTTAATGAGCATCTTTCTAAAAGAATGAAAGAGTTAGTCATGCAAAAAGTCTTCATCGGGTGTTTGCCAAATGGAAAAGGCGTCTTTTTCAAGGATGGTGCTGTAGGCTTTCCAGCTACAACAAGTTATCAAGAAGACAGATTTTTAACAGGAGAAAATTCAGAACAGTCTTCAACATTCAATGAAAGCCAACTACCTCCAACAGATAGAAATTTCTGAAGTAATATAAAGATAGTGCAGTGTCAACAAAGAAGGTTAAGGAAGCTGAGAGAAAGATAAAAAGGAGAAAAGAGCTTAAATGAGTAACTTCTCTCAATTAGACAATGCTTTCTCTAAAATAATCAATCTCCATTGCGCTGATAGATGATGTGCCACAAAGACCTATCTTAATCACATTTCTAGAGTATTGATATCTATTGTGATTCAATGAGCAATCATTTTATATGTGCTTAAACTCTATACAAATCAACCTAATAAAAGAGGCAAAGTATTGTACAAATTGAGTGTTGTTGATCAGACATATGAGTTGGTGGTGCCACTATGTTTATGCACCTTGGATCTAGAATCCAGAAGAGTGCTGGAAGCACTATGTTTATGTCCCCTGGAGCTGGAATCCAAAAGAGTGTTGGGAACACTGCTTACGCCCCCTAGAGCTAGAATCTAGAAGAGTGCTAGGAGCACTAATGTATTCCATTATAAGTGATAGTGGAACCCAAGGTATAATGTGTATGCTCTTGGGAGAGTAGATGTAGGGATGGGGTACTCGAACTACTATAAAAATTGCTATGTGTATTGTCTGCTTGATTTCTTTACATGTTACTGTCCTATTATCACATCACACATATCATTACACACACACACTATAACTTGTCTGAAATGAGAACAAGGAAAGCTGAATCTATGTGTGGAGCAGACACCATGTTTGATCGAACAAATATGAAAATCACATATGCATTACAATATTGTTTCTACTCAGCACATTAATTTTTATTTAGCCATAATTTTCATATACTCCATTCACCCCTCCCATCTTGAGTTATCTACTACATGGGACTAATAGTAGGCTTCACCTCTCTTACTCTAAGATTCCTGAAAATTGACAAAGGCATTGAGTTAATGGATGCGCCTAAATCACATAATGCCTTGTGAAAAGAAGAATTTCCTATGGTGAAAGGTATAGTGAAACTCCTTAAGTCCTTTAGATTTTGAGAGAGGTTCCTTTATAAAATCTCACTGCATTCCTCTTTCAACTTCATTATTTCATTTTCCTCAAGTTTCCTCTTCTTGGACATAAGCTCTTTCATGATTTTTCCATAGTTGGGAATCTGCTCCAGGGCCTCTGCGAAAGGAATATTTATGTGAATTTTCTTAAAAATGTCCAGAAGCTTATAGAACTATTCATCGATCTTCTTTTTCTGGAATCTTTGAGGGAAAGGGAGTTTGGGTTTCAGGATAGGAGGATAGTCAGGAAATGTGATCCTCCCTGGTTGGTAGTCTTCCCTTTTTGATTCCTTTTACTTCGCTTCTTTCTCTCTCTCTCTCTCTCTCCTTGGGTTGTATCCTAGCTTCCTGCCCCTGAGAAGGGTTGTGGATCTTTTCGCATCTTTGGTAATTCAAGTTCTCTTCTGCTTCTCAAAGTTATTGCATGGCAGTGCTCCCTTGGGTTCTTCTCTTTGTTACTTAGAAATTTACCCTTGTTCAAACTGTTAGAAGAGTTTGCAAGTTGTCCAATCTGTATCTCCAAAGACTTGATGGAAGCATTAATGTTTCCCTTGGGTGTCTCTATGCTATCCATTCTTTCTTCATTCCAAGAAAACCAGTTTTGACTTTCATTCACAAAAGTGCTTATGAGGTCTTCTAGAGATGGATTTTTCTACTCTGGTTGAGATTGGTGTGGCTGTTGAAACTCAGGAGGATGGTTCATTGTGTTCCTTTGATTGCCATAAGGAAGATTCATAGAGTCCCATAATACAGCTTAACCTAAGAGGGGAGGAGTGAATTGGGTATATAAAAATTTATTGCTTAACGCCTATTCAACCATTTCCCTCTTTTCGTACTTGTGTGTGTTACATTGTAAAATAAATAATAAAGCAATAAAGTACATAAAGGATAAAGCAAATAAATAAATACACATAAATAATATAATTTTTATAGTGGTTCAGGAACCTCCTCCCTACATCCACTCCTCCAAGAGCACAAACTCATTTTGCCTTGGGTTCCACTTTATCCCATATAATGAAAATACAATAGTGCTCCCAGCACTCTTCTAGATTCCAGCTCTAGGGGGCATAAATAGTATTCCCAACACTCTTCTAGATTCCAGCTCCAGGGAGCATAAACATAGTGCTCTCAATACTCTTCTGGTTTTCACAAACTCACAAAGAAACTCATTGGTTTCAAGATCACCAGCAAACTTGTTCATTTTTCAGAGCTCACCAATAACTCATATAATGTGGTTTTCCTGAGCTCACTACAAACTCATTGGTTTTAAGATTAACTAGAAAACTACTACACATTTAAGAACAGGGGAAGATGAGAACTTTTACAGCTCTAATAACACATAAAGATCTTCCCAAAATGTAAAATTAATAGCCATAAATATTTATATATTAAAGCTCATAGATGATGAATGATGGTTTAAGCTCTTGGCCATGGATGGGATTTGCATAAAGTTAAGCTCGTTTGAAAAATATTTCTTCACCACCTTTGAATCGTCCAACTCATCTCCTTAAATAGATCTTTAGAATCTTGATCATTGCAGAGTGTGTTGGAAAAGATGTAGTAATGAGAGTAGCTTTGAATGTAGAAGACCATTGTGATTTCTGTCGCTGGAGTGCATTCCTTCTTGTTTGTCTCAAGTTGTTGCAATGTCATTCATTTATAGAAAGGAAGATAGGTTGTTGTTAAAATGTCTTTTGTCATTTTGACTTGACACAGCAAGAAAATTTGTAGCGCTACTTATTGCCAAAAATAGTGACTAAAATATATCTGCATAATGAAAGCACGAGTGTAGATGCCATTTATATGTTAGTCACATAAATCAATTATTCTTGAATAAGTCAGGGCCTCTCTTTGTCTGTATTTGTCTATGATAAGTCTTTAGATGAATTCTCCATGGATTTTTGTCTGCTAGTCGATCCTTCATTAATCTGATTTGTCTGTTGAATGCCATAGATGAAGTCAAACTAATCTTTAGACAAATTTAGCTTGTCTTGCTTAAGTAGATGAATGTTAGCGTAAATGCATGGTTTTGATGACAAACCAAACTTGATTAAAGATTATGTACTAATGGTTATTGCTAAGCATTTAGCATGCAAAGTCAAGTTATAGGCCTCACGGATAAATGAACATAGAAAAGATATTCGAAGGTGTCAATCTATCTGACTGAAAAGACTTGGGCAAGTACAGAAGCAAAAGATGAAATATCACTATAGTCAAAGCTCAAATGAAAAGAATCAAACATTACCATTCATTTATCAAAATGAAGATTATCTGAACAACTCACCAAGCCTATAATCATCTGTTTAAAACAGCCAAAGGTGGAGTAGTGGAGTTCATCTGTGTCTCTAACAATTCATCTACTACTTACAATAGACAATCCAACTGATGAAGTGCTGAAAAGATAATTCATCTGCACCTCAATAATTCGTCTGTTACTTACAATAGACAATCCAACAGATGAAGTGATGAAAAGATAATTTATCTATGATCCTTCAGCTCATTTGTTACTTACAACAGACAATCAAACAGACCAAGTGATGAAAAGATAATTTGTCTATGCTCCGTCAGTTCATCTGTTACTTACAACAGATAATCCAATAGATGAAGTGAGGAAAAGATAATTGGTTTACGCTCCTTTAGTTCATCTACTACTTACAATAGATAATCTAACAAATGAAGTGCTAAAAAGATGATTCATCTATGCCTCCATGATTCGTCTATTATGTGCAATGGACAAACCAATAGATGAAGTACTAGAAAGATAATCCATCTATGGTAACTAGATTCATCTGCTACTTACCATGGACAAACTAGAAGATGAAGGGACTTTGTCTAATGGACAGATGGACAGATACTTTATCTATTGTAAGTGAAGATGAGCAATAGACAATTTGAAACAGTGCCATTTGTCCAGCATTAATGACGCTCTTTCCATATTGATGAAAGAATAAGCCATTACAGCAACTCTTCGATTGATACTTCTTAAGAATAAAAAAATCTTCTCCAAGGTCAGCATTGCAAGCATTCCAGCAGACGAGGATCAAGCATAAGTTAAAGAATTCAAATGTGTTAATCAGAATAGTCTTCTGTCATTAATGGAGTTCACCTACCACCAATAGCTGGAATTCAAAGTGATTATAAATGCAACATCATTATATCAAGAAGAACAATCGAGGAAAATATTTGATACCCTCTTAAGAGCATTTACTAAACTGAGACAAAAACCTTCTGCATCTTTCAAGAGTCATGAGCCTTGGATTCAAACCTTCCTTAACTGTCTTTGAAAACTCTCAACCACCTTTTAGAAAGATCATTTACTTCTACATTTAATCTTTAGAAATCTTCCCCTGTTCTTATTGAGAAGTATCTACGCTTTAACTTTCAATATTCATTGTAATTCCCTTGAGTTAGTGGTTGAGAATAGACTCAAGAAGAGCTATGATTATTTGAGTGCAGGCAAGAGCTATTTCTTTACACCCCCTAGAGCTAGAATCTAGAAGAGTGCTGGGAGCACTTTTTTTATGCTCTCTAGAGTTGGAATCTAGAAGAGTGCTGAGAGCACTATAGTTACGCCCCTAGAGCTAGAATCTAAAAGAGTGCATGGTACACTAATTGTATTTCTGCTATTGGAGATAGTGGAACCCAAGACACTAAGAGGAGAGTGTTCTTGGAAGAGTGGAGTGGAGTAGAGTGTTTACTCGAACCATTATATTATGCATTAATTGAGTGATTAGATTGATTATTAGAGGAATGTTTGATTCTAAATGGGTTTAGCAAATTTTTAAGTACCTAATTCACCCCTTACCTCTTGGTTATTTACCTAAGCTTCAGGACCAACAAGTGGTATTAGAGTAGATTACATAAATATTTGTAGTGATCCAATGGCAAACCCATCATCCTCTTTACAGATATTCACTGAGGGGCAATCGTCTACCCGGCCACTCTTATTTGATGAACCAACTTCGCTTATTAGAAGTTGAGGATGAAACAATTCATTATTCCCATTGATGTGGAATCTTTGAAGGCCATTAAAATTGAAATCACTCTTCCCACCGCTGAAGTAGATGCATGGACTAAAGAGGATGCCACCTCGGTCCAAAATAATGTAAAGCCTGTGTACTCTTTATTCTGTGGACTATCTTCATCTGAGTATCCTCTTGCACTACTATAAAAGATATTTGGGATAAATTAATATTTATATATGAAGAATCCTCATAGGTTAAAAGAACTAGAAGGAATATATTAATAGGAGAACTAGAAAACTTTAAGATGAAAGAAGGGGAGAGCATATCAGAAATGCATACCCATTTTTCAAAAATTACTAATGCTTTGAAAGGTTTAGAAAAAGAAGTCACAATTTTTGAACAAGTAATGAAGATACTAAGGGCATTACCAGAATCTTAGAACTAGAAGATCACAATGATAGAAGAAGCAACGGTTCTAAACACTCTTTTGGTAGATGATCTCATCAGCTCACTGATGTCACACGAGCTGATCAAAAGTAAGAGAGCTAAGCCAACAAAGCAAAAGGAAAGTATTGCACTCAAGGTGACCAAGGAGAGCAATGATGACCCCACATCATAATCTGAAGATGATATAGCCATGTTAGTCAGAAACTTTAGAACGTTTGCAAGAAGCAGCAGAAAGAAATCTATTTCTACAAAAAGAGGTTGAAAATCTGAAGAAGGAGATAGAGATATTAAATAGTATGTTGAGTAAATTCTCCAATCTAGGAGAATTTGTGACCAAGTTTATGAGAATGACAGGTCAAACTAACAAAAAGGGACTTGGTTGTGAACGGTCAGATGATGAAAATCCACAAAAATTTGCTAAATGGTCAAAGGGAGTGAACCTCATAGAAGAAAGAGAAAATTGTCCAAACATTAAAAGGTTCATGGGTTATCCCTAGGTAAAGAAACCAATGGAATATAGTGCATCCTACAAAGTTCCAAATACTTTCTATTCTGTAACAAAATTGGACATAAAGCATATAATTGCTACGCCAAAAAGATGCAAGAAAAAGGTGCAAAAATGAGATGAAAACCGAAGGATTATGCACAAGATGTCTAGCATACACAATTCCAATAACACCATTGGACCCAATGCTTGGGTACGAATGAGGTAAGAAGAAAACTTACTTTGAATGCATGTAAGTCTCAAAGCTATGTCTGACAATGCTTGGTTCATGGATAGTGGCTGTTCGAGACATATGACTAGGAATAAGAAGTTGTTCAAAGAATTGAAGCCGAGAAATAGAGGAACAGTTGCATTCAGCAACAATGATAAAGGCCTCGTCAGAGGGATAGGTAAAATTTATGGTATATTCAATACATGCATAAAGGATATATTATATGTAAAAGGACTCAAACACAATTTGCTAAGTATCAGTCAATTATGTGACAAGGGTCACAAAGTTGTGTTTGAACCATCTACATGTAATGTATTCAGTATAGATAATGATCTTTTATTTAGCAGAAAAAGCATGAAAATATTTATCTAGTATAGCTAGATGATATTGTTAGAAAATGCTTAATGGTAGTCAAAGATGATCCATGAGTATGACATAAAAGGATGGGACATATCAATATGTCAAATATCAGATCTTTGTGGAAAAAGGATCTTATGATTGATTTACCCAAACTAAACTACAAAAAAAACTCAAATATGCAAATCTTGTCAATTGTCAAAATAGACCAAAGTATCCTTCCATCCTAAAAATGATGTATCTACATCTAGACCTCTAGAATGATTACATATGGATCTATTTGGACTATCAAATGTTGTCACCCTTGGAGGAAAAAGATATGTATATGTGATTGTGGATGACAACTCTAGATTCACATGAGTGATTCTCTTGACTAGCAAAGATGAAGCATGATGAATGAATTTTAGTTACTTATTTTTGTATTTTTAAGCTTAATTCCATGAAATATTTAATTAGTTTGATGCAAATTTCATATGTTTTTATTGTGTGTTTAGGTTATTGGAAGAGTGGAGATAAGGAGAGAAAATAAGCAAATATGGAGCAGCAAAGTAATGACAGAAGGTACAAGAAGCAGCAAAGGAGTGAAGCGATTAGCGTGTTGGCACCGCCGGCACCAATCTGGCGCCGCTGGTGTGAGCGGCTAATTAAACCGCAAAATTATTATTTTTTTAATATTTTTTTAGTTCGTGAAAAAGCTACATTTTTAAGCTTGTTTTTAGTAGTTTTAAGGAATCTTGAAGTAGGAGTCTAAGGTTTTTCTTGGAGGCTACTTAGAGGATTTTTTGAAGAGAAAAGAAGGAGATCAAGAAGAGCGAAGGCGATTCAAGAAGTCTAATTGCAGTATGATGTTCTTCATGAAGGGTGTATCTATTATTTTCTTCAAGAACTAATTCCTTCTTTCCAAGGTGAAGATGTAGCCCTTTTTGATGAACCTTGTTATTTGAATTATTAATTATTTAATACTATTTTTATTCATGGGTTTTATTCCAATATTTTGATTTGTGTGATTGCTTGATCACCAGTTTCATAAATTTTATTGATTGTCTATGCATGGTTAAGGTGCACAACTAACGCACAACAATGAGCTTCCTTGAATAAGAAAAGTAGAAGGTTAAGGCGCACACCTAACACACAACCATTCTACTTAGTTTATAGTTCTTGATCGTACTGGGTTTTCACCTCAATTATGCTACACTCTATAGGTAATTGATACGAGTGAAGCGCTTGATTTAAACCCACATATCAATTGCTAATAATCATATCATAGAAAGAACAAACCTAAGCAAGCATTGAATCCAATATCCAAATAGCGAGGGGAGTCATTAAGTGGTGAAATCTGAACCCTAAACCTTTGCCACTTTAGATCTATCCTATATCATTCTAACCCCTAGACTTTTTATTATCTCTTTAGTTTATTATTCTTATTAGTTTGAACCAACAATATATCTTTTTAAAGTTAGTTTTATTTAGTAACTTAATTAAATCAGTTTGTCATTCTCTATAGGATCGACCCTTGCTCATGCAAACTGTACTGCTATACATTCATGCACTTGCAAGGTATTATAATTTGAACCATCAAGTTTTTGGAGTTGTTGTCGGCAAATGGTTTCAAATTGATTTAATTAGGTTTAGTTACAAATTTTTTGTTTCAAGGTTGTATATGTATTTAGGATTTTTAGTTGTTTGATTTTCTTTCTTTTTTTTGATTTGTGATTTCAAGGAAGAAGAATAGATTGGAGAATACATGGAAAATATGTATGAGATGCTTGGTGCCAACTCACAATAGATGAGTATTAGAGATAAGTCTAGAGGAATGCATGAATTGAATTCTAACATCGAGCTTTCTATGCAAAAGTCTGAGCTTGCCAAGCAAATGAAGATGTTATGCTCCATGGTGACAGACTAGAAACAACCAATTCCTGTGAAGGTATGTTCTATATGTGATATTTCTAGTCACTCATACAATGCTTGTCCCTCTAAGCAGAGTTTTGCAGAATCTTTAGGACAAGCTAATACAATGAATTTCTAGAACCAACCATCCCTTGATGATCTATATCTTGGTTGGAGAAGTCATCCAAATTTTTCATGGAATAATGATCCAGATTAGATTCAATTTGGAATTGTGTTTTCAATTAATGAAACCTACTCTAGAAGAAACATTGCAAGGTTTTATCCAAGCAACCCACACTCAATTGTAGAAGGAAGAAATGAAGTTCCAAAATATTGAAGTAAGAGTCCAGAGTGTAGAGGCATCCATGAAGATGATAAAGACTTAGTTGGGGCAAATTGTAGAAGCTATTCAAAGCCACACATATGGAAAGTTGCTTAGTCAGCTAGAGCAAGCAAAAGCAATCACTACACTAGAAGTGGAAAGGTAATTGACAATAAAGTTTGCAAAGAAACTGATGATTCAATTGTATCTATAGAAAATGACAAGAAAAAGATAAAGGTAAAGGATGATGTGCATTCAAGGAAGACAGTATTTCCAATAGTTGATCCACCAGTCAACTACAAAGTACCCCCACCTGATGACCCTCCAGTTCCTTTTCCAGGAAGGTTGAAGTAGAGCAAATTTGATAAGCCATTTTTTGATATTTATGATATTCTTTCTAAAGTGAATGTAAACTTGCCTTTTCTTGACATGATCAAAAATATGCTTGCTTATGCTAAATTCTTTAAGGAACTAAGAGCAAGAAAATGTAAGTATGAGCCTCATGAGAAAGTAATTGTTTTAGAAGCAGCCAATGTAGTGTTGCAAACAAATCTGCCCCTAAAATTAAAGGATCCAGGTAGTTTTAATATCTCAATTACTGTTAGATGAACAAATAAGGTAAAAGCAATGCTAGATCTAGGAGCAAGCATAAATTTTATGCCTTATTCTATTTTTTATAGCTTAGTTTGGGAGAATTAAAGCCCACCACAATGTTTCTTCATCTTGCAGACAAATCAATGAAATATCCTAGAGGCATTGTAGAGGATATTCTTGTGCAGATAGATAAATTGATTATCCGAGCTGATTTTGTGGTGCTTGATATGGAAAGGTAAATGATTCTAGAGAAAGAAGTGCCCATTCTTCTAGGATACCCATTCGTGACTACAACTAAGACAATCATTGATGTACAAAATAGGAAGTTGAAAATGATTGTCTTAGATGAGATAGTGGAATTTTCTGTTTACAATTCCCTTTAATTGCCTTCTGATCCGAGTGACTATTTTGAAGTTGATGATTTAGACTTACTTGTTCTATCTACTTTTATGCAATAGGAAGCAAATGATAAATTGGAATTGGTGCTCACTTGGATGGATTGGTGGAAGATAAAGAAGTAATGCAATTGAAGGAAACACTTGACAGTGCAGAGTAAGTGAAAGTTTAGGAAACATCCCAAGAGGAGCTTAAACATGCCAGCTCAGAGGTAGAACATGCAATAGCCACACCACAACCATTAGACTTGAAGCAATTGCCTAAGAGTTTGAAATATGTATTTCTTGGTAAAAATAATCCTTTTCCAGTTATAATTACTTCTGACTTGTCTATGAATGAGGAATGTAGGTTATTGATTGTGTTGAGAGAGCACAAGGAGGTTGGACTTTAGTAGATATCAAGGGGATTAGCCCCACTATGTGCATGAACAAAATACTTCTAGAAGAGGATGCAAAGCCTTTCAGAGATGCGTAGAGGAGATTGAACCCACACATGAAGGAGGCCGTTAGAGCTGAGGTTGTCAAACTATTAAATGCAAGTATTATCTACCCAATCTCTGATAGTAAATGGGTAAGTCCAGGAAATGTTGTGCCAAAGAAATCTGTTCTCTCTGTTGTTAAAAATGACAATGATGAATTAGTGCCCGTGAGAATGACTACAAGGTAGTGAATGTGCATTGATGACAGGAAGCTCAATGAAGCCACAAGAAAAGACCATTTTCCTCTCCCTTTCATTGATCAAATATTAGAAAGATTAGCAAGTCATGCTTGGTATTATTTTTTGGATGGTTTTTTAGGTTACAATTAGGTTTCTATTGCTCCAGAAGACTAAGAAAAGACTACTTTCACATGCCCATTTGGAACATTTGCTTATCGGAGAATGCCTTTTGGTTTGTGAAATACTCCTACAACCTATCAAAGGTGTATGATGTCCTTATTTTCTTACAATATTGAAAGCTTCATTGAGGTATTCATGGATGATTTTTCTATTTTTGGTGATTCATTTGATGACTGCCTTAATAACTTGAGATTGGTACTTAAAAGGTGCATTGAGATGAATTTGACATTAACTTGGGAGAAGTGTAATTTCTTAGTCAAACAGGGAATTGCATTAGGCCACATTGTCTATAGTAAAGGCACTGAAGTAGACAAAGCAAAAATTGAATTGATTACCAAGCTACCTCCCCCAAATTTAGTTAAGGAAGTTAGAAGATTTCTTGGCCATGAAGGCTTTTACAAACACTTTATAAAGGATTTCTCAAAAATTTCTAGATCGGTCTGTAACCTATTAGGTAAGGATGTAACCTTTTTTTTGATGAGGAATATCTTGTTGCTTTCAATACCTTGAAAAAAAAATTAACATCAACTCCAATTTTAGCAGTGCCTAATTGGTCCATTCTTTTTGAGCTCATGTGTGATGCATCAGATTTTGTTGTCAGTGCTATTTTAGGACAAAAAGTAGACAAATTACCTCATGTGATTTATTATGCAAATAGAACTTTGAATGAAGAACAATTGAATTATTCAACCACTAAAAAAGAATTACTTGCAATTGTGTTTGCTTTGGAAAAATTTTGTTCTTATTTGATTGGCTCAAAGGTAATTTGTCTATTCTGATCATGTTGCATTAAGATACTTGCTTACAAAGAAGGATGCTAAGCCTAGGTTGATTAGGTAGATGACAATCAAGGACAATAAAGGCTATGAGAATGTTACAGTAGATCACTTATCTAGTTTGATGAAAGGGACTGATTTCGAGCAAGAGAGAGGCAAGGAGAACATTCCCATCAATGAGATCTTTCTTGACGAACAATTGTTTTCTATAAAGGGAAGTAAAACTTGGTATGCTGATATTATCAATTACTTGGTTAAAGAAATCTTTAATCCTATGTTGAATTTGCAGGGATGGAAGAAGTTGGTGTTTATGATAAGGCATTATTTTTGGGAAGATCTAGTATTTTTCAAACTATGTCTAGACCAAATTATCAGCGTTGTGTGCCAGAAGAGGAGCAGCAAAGCATATTGAGATATTGTCATACATTTAGCTGTGGAGGGCATTTTGGAGGCAAGAAAACCACTTCAAAGATTTTTCCGTTTGGTTTCTATTGGCCAACTATCTTTAAGGATGCTCAGGCCTTCTATGTGATGTGTGATAGGTGTCAGCGAACAGGGAATATCAGAAATCAAAATGAGATCCCACTAACTGGTAATTTAGTGGTTGAATTATTTGATGTATGGGGGATTGATTTTATGGGATCATTTCCCCCATCTAATGGTAATCTGTACATCTTACTTGTTGTGGATTATGTTTCTAAATGAATTGAGGTGATTGCCACTAAAACTAATGATGCTAATGTAGTGCCATGATTTTTGAAAGACAGGATTTTTTTTAGGCTTGGCACTCTAAGGGCCATCATTAGTGATAGGAGAACTCACTTCTGCAATAAGGTTTTCACAACTCTACTTAGAAAGTATAACATTACACACTGAGTCCCAACTCCTTATCATCCGCAAACGTCAGGCCAAGTTGAGCTTAGTAACCAGAAAATTAAGGCAATTTTGGAAAGGATAGTAGACATTATGAGAAAGGATTGGACGATGAAGTTAAATTATGCATTATGGGCTTACAGAACTGCCTTCAAAACCCCAATCAAAGTGAGTCCTTATAGATTTGTTTTCGAGAAAGCTTGCCACTTACCAGTTGAGCTAGAACACAAATCATATTGGGCAAGTAAAAATTTGAATTTTGATTTGCAAAAGGCAGGAGAGCAGAGGAAATTGTAGCTCAATGAATTAGAAGTGCTAAGGAATGATGTATACGAGAATGCAAAGATTTACAAGGAACAGATGAAGAAACTACATGATGAATTCATTCGCAAATGGTACATTGAGCCTAGAATGAAAGTTTTACTTTATAACTCATCTTTGAATTTATTTCCAGGAAAACTGTAATCTCGCTGGGTTGTCTCAATCAGGTGTTTTCATATGGAGCTGTCGAGCTGAAGAATCTAAAATACGGTAGCAATTTCAAAGTCAATGGGCACTGAGTGAAGCAATATGTTAGAAATGGCTTGCAATTACCATTGAATAAAGTCTGCAATCTTCAAAATCTATGAAAAAGGAAAGTCGTCTTGCCTAGACATTAAATAAAGCATTTCTTGGGAGGCAACTGATGAGAATGCAAAATGTCATATTTTATTCTCCTAATACTTCATCTTTTGCACCTATTTGATCCCTAAATATACT
>JAYJMB010003047.1:0-14535 GCA_036873735.1 Pouteria campechiana
GCATTGAACATGTATTGCTTAGTTGCATGAATGAATATGAGTATGAAGTGACTAGATTGAAATGGCTATAACTATTGCACATGCACTTGGAATCTAAAGTGAATAGGATGAGGCTTAAGTTAAAGCTATAGGCATGAATGATGTCTTGAAATCTTCTTCTTAGCCATGTAAATTGTATTGAGGTTTTCGAACTATGAACCAGATTAATGTTTTTGTATTCTTTCTGAAAATTTATTCTTTCATTTTACTTAAGGACAAGCAAATGAGTAAGTCTAGGGGAATTTAACGAGTAAATTTTATTCACTTATATTACATATTACTTATATTATTAATACTATTTATCCTTTAGAATTTATGAGTTTTTCATTCCATGTTGTGGCCTTTTTGTAGATGCTTTGATTCAAGAAAGAATAGTCCAAATGAAGCATAAAAAGAGATGTAACTCAAGGAAGAAGGAGTGTAAAAGAGAAAGAATCAAGTTAGAAAAATTCGGGGCCCTGGCACTAGAGTTCATTCAAGGTAAATGGTAGCTAGCAAATTTTAGGGCCACGGCACTGGCATCGTCTAGATTTTTTGTAGCATTTTCTACTCACCTTGTTTTCTGCTTTTTAAAGCAATGAGAGAGGGGTTTTCAAGGCAATTTTCCTACATTCATTCTAGGGTTTTTGCTAAGGGTTCTGAGGGGTGGAGCTTTGGTTTTTCTTGAGGAGAAAGAGGGAGATTTCAAATAAGCAAGAGGAAGAATGGAGGATGTTCTACATTGTGATGATCCTGTCTAAGAGAGTTATTTTGATTTCTATTATGAACTAAATTTCTATTTCTGGGGTGAATATGTAACCCTATTTGATACACTTTGTTATGTGGATTGTTGGTTACTAATGACGATATGATCTTTTTCCATTTGTTATGTTGTTTGCAATAATTTGATTAATTTTATTGCTTAATCACCAATATTATGAGTTAGATTGATTATCTAAGCATGGTTAAGCTAGACGCCATATGCTTAACCATGAACTCCCTTGAATGAAAAGGATAGATGGTTAAGGTACACACCATATGCTAAACCATCTTATCTTGGTTCATTATATTCTTAGGCTTAATGGGTGGTAATTGGAACAAGTGAAAATACTTGATCTGAACCCGCACACCTAACAACTTTAATCATACTTTCAAAAGAACGAACCCAAGTGATGCATTGAATCCAACATGCCACTAGCAAAGGGGTGTTATTTAGTGGCGAAATCGGGTCCCTAGATTCTTGCATCTTGTTAATCTTCCTACATTATTATTAGTCATTGATTTCTGCAATTTCAATCAACATTACATAATATTCATTTAGCTCTAAATACATTATTTTTAGGGATAGTGTTGTTCAGTAACTAAAACTAATTAAATTGGTTTGGTCATTTTTTGTGGGATCGACCCTTGCATTGCACACTATACTGCTATACACACATACACTTTTAAGGAATTATAATATGAACCATCATTGGGCTTCATTTCCTAACCTACCAACAAAAAAAAAATAAGAATAAGAATGCGTGAGTCTGTGTGAACTCAGTAAGTTTGCTAAATAGAAAACCATGATCATTCATAAACAACAAGTTGAAGACAAACAATGTAATTAATACATGCCAGGGCAAATATACCATAAGGCTAAAGTCTTCATTATTCTAACATATCCTCCTATGACAAAACTACACCATTCTATCATATTTACACATCACAATTCAAGCCTAATATATCAAATCAAGGCCATTCTGGGCATCTCTTAACATAATAGTTCCATGTAGGCACTTCATATCAAAACTGTGCCTTTCGGGCACAACATAATATAACTATGCCATATAGGCATAAACCTATCATGCATATTAATGCCCTTCTAGTGTCACACCATAACCCATATGATTATTATCACACAAGCAACTTGGATATCATATCTATATACAATTTTATGGAATGCTCCCCATTCCATCAATACACACATTCATTCAACTATTATATAACAAATTCTAGGATACTTAAAATCTCTCACCGATTTGCACATTCCTGCAATATAATATTAAAAAGCAATGCACAAGATATTCACTATATCCATTCATTCACATAATCATATCATCACAACAAAAGAATTAAACTTGGGATACTTACTATCCCTCATCAATACACACAGTCATAAGAATCATGGGAGACCCTCTATCCCAATAAACAACACATTCACATCATAAAATAAACACTAGCCATTATAAGCTAAAAGATACTCAGTATTTCCAACATTCATGCATTCACAAAACATAATAAACATTAACTTTTTAGAAAAATATGGAATATCCACTATCCCCATCCATTCATACATGCCGGGATACAAACGAATGGGATAATCAATATACCCATCCATGCATCCAGAAAAAACAATGCTTACTTACCTCATAATGCTTCAAGTTCCATAACTCCTTAGGCTTCATAGTTTCCCCTCCATACTCATATGCTCCAACACATATATCATGTATACAATTTCAATCTACATATATGACACATGAGAACAGTTTATTAGGCACCTACTGTATATAGATTATCTATCAATTTTCATATTTCGTAATGGTATAGTAGACTATTCACATCCAAACATTATACAAGTTATGTTAACTTAAAACAATTGCTTTATAACAAGTAATTACACCCCCAAACAAACTAATCCCTCATTCCACTTCATTTGGGGTTTTAAGGTTGTCATTAAACCTTTTACACAAAATTTATTGCTTATTTAGGTAATTCATCTAACATTTCATATGCCTCCCTTGAATCATAATAATTCAACAAAGCGTTCCAAGGAGATTTCATTTCCAATCCTACATACTTATCGTACAACAAAATTATCATGGAATTAGTCATAAAAACAAGCTAATTGAGCTATTAACTTACTTAATTCACTAGTTAAATATTCTTCACACAAAATTCCCTTTTCTACAGTTCATTAGGTTTTTGTTCATTTCATGAGCAATGATATAACCAGATTTCTAATGCCCAAATCACTCTAAAACCCCAAAAATTAACCCATTAACCATTTCCCCCATATTAGTTACACATAAATCATGAAATTCCCCTAAATTTCACTATTCTCAAAATCTTAACTTAGCATAAACTATAAATTTGGTTGGGGAAAAGCAGCTTATTATGAAATCCAGGCATGGCTTCTTCCCATGAATAGAATTTCAAGCTTTAAGCTCCAATTAGCCCTTTCCAATCACTAGAAACTAGATTTTCTTCCTTTCTTCCTCACCCAAATGGCTAAAACTCAATGTTAGATTCATGCTTGAGTGATTATCCACCTAAACCATCTTATTTTCCAACAAAATGGCAAGAATTTAGTCATGGACGGGGCTAGGACAAGGTTTAGGCATAGGAGAAGAGAAACAAAATGGGAAAAAAGAATGGAATAGATTTTGTTTTAAAAAGTCGAGTCACTAACCTTCCACCACCACCGGCCCAAGAGTTGGGCACCATAACACCCGTTCTACTGGATGCCAACCCTATCAATTTCTGAAGTGGCATCGCGGTGCCAGATCCTGTTGCCCTCATTTTGTGTATTTGTTTTTTGTATTTTCTCCATTTTGTTTCCCCCTTTTTCATATATTTTCAATCACCATTTTTTCTACATAATATTGATATAAAATGCATAAAATTTTTGCCTTAAATAACTGGGAATCGAATCATATAACCATTAGTATATACTTTAACTTGTACAAGTACATTTCACATTTATGCAATTCATACATGCTTGAATTATTTCATTTCAAAACAAATTTCTTCACCTTAATTCATCATTATAATTATACTGGAGACAACTATAATGTGTTTAGTCACATAATTACCCAAAATTTAACACCCTAAGTGTTACAAACTAGCTGTGGTTTATTTTTTATTTCCTGCTGCACAAATGTAGAGAATATAAGTGAGTCCAAATCATCAATCTGAAAACAACCGCTAGGATCTAAAGGTAAAGCTAAACAAAAAAATCCAAATTCTCATCCAAAATAGTCATTTTCAATTTGCCATTCTACACATCTATTATTTTTTTAATTGTAGCCATGATTGGGTGCCCTAAAAAAATGGACACCTCTCTCTCTCTATAATCATTTGCCTCTCCATATCTAATACAATAAAATCTGTAAAAATAATCAGTTAATAAATTTGAACTAAGATGTCCTCTATAATGCCTCTAGGATATTTTATTGATCTATCTGTAAGCTATAGAGACATAATGGTGGGTTTCAAATCCCCCAAACCAAGTTGCAAGTACACAAAATAAGGCATCAGATTGATACTAACACCTAAATCCAACATTGCCTTTACCTTGTTCGAACCTCCAACTATAATTATGAGATTAAAACTACTTGGATCTTGTAGTTTTGGAGGGAGATTGGTGTAACACTTGGTGGTGTTAAATTGTAGATTATTATTAAAAAGTTGTGATTTTGAATTTTATACAGTGAGTAAAATTGAAATTTTAATTTGGAGTAGGAGAAATTCTGAAATTCAAGATAAAATGGTACATGCTGAGTTTAATATACACAGTGAAAATAATGTTATGATTAAATTAAAATTGATAAACCCAAATGTTGGATATTTGATGATTAATTAATTAGAAAAATTATGATTCTAATGCATGAGCAAATGCATGAGAAGTTTAGAAAATGTTTTGTACATGATGCATAATTTAAGATGAAAATTAATGTGTATATGTTTTAATAATTACACGATGTCATTTTAATTATGCAAGGAAATTATTACATTTTTTGGATACAATTTATGTGATAATATCATATGAAAATTAGTGGAAATTAATGAAATTAAATAAAGGAAAGATTGAGAAAATGTTGAATTTTGAAAATGGGTCAATTATGTTCAATTTTTTTGACATAGATAATGGATGAATTAGAATAATTGTTCAACATAAAGTTGTATATCTAAAAATTATCTTTCCAAATAATGAAGAATCACTCAATTTCGATATCAAATGAAGAAATTATGATCAAAACAATGAGAGTATTCTAAACTACTAAAAAGTAACACTGTGAATTATTAGGCCACTTTGATTAATTTTTTTGACATATTTATGGGATTATTTATAAAATATTGTTAAGATGAAAGTTGTAGGTCTTGAATTTATTTTTCAATGCATCAAAAATCATATCATTTGGACATCATATGAAAAAGATATGCTCCAATTATTGAGTCTGTATCTAGTGAAAAATTAGGGACAAGATTAAATAGAATTGTACTTGCATAGTGTGGCATATCCTTGTGGAGTACCAAGTCTAAACCTAAATAACCCTAAGTAAGAGACATCCCCACCCCATTTTCTCCTTCTCTTCTAATGCCCAACTAGGGAGAATGAGCAAGCAATTTCTCCCATGCCCCATCTTCCATCAAATCCCAATGAAATTACTTGGGAAAAATTCCCCAGCAAAGGGGAGAGCATTTCACCCCAATTTTTTCTTTTGGGATGTTATTACTCAATAAGAAGTTGATGAGATGTGAGAGTACTTGCTGATTTGAGAGGAGAATTGAAGGAAGAGCTTGATTTTATCAAAATAGTGAAGGTAAACTCATTTCCCCAACTCAAATTTTGGTATATGCACAATTAGGCCATTTTGTTAATCATTTGGGGATAATTAGGGATGGGAACCTTGCTGAAATTTTAGCAAAAAGATGGGGGAATGGATTGTGATAAAATTAGGAGTGTAAATAAGATGATGTGGGCATGATTAAAGGCCCATATTGCTGTCCACAAAAGTGGATAGCAAGAATGACATGATGAGGGTGGAGATGCATGATTTGGACATTGATTTGGATGTCATGATCTGCTTAGATGAATTTGGTTATCAAGGGATGATAATTTTTAACTATTTGATGTTAATTTATGATGAGTTGTAGCTTAATATTGATGAAAAAATTTCAAATTGAACATATGCATGCTATATGGTTGTTTAAATGTCAAAAAGAGAAGTTGCAACATAAAGCCTTAAAACACCAACTGTTTGGACATGATTAATCACTAAATAATGGTTAATGTTATGCTAAATAATAGTTTAGTGAAGATGGAAAAATTAAATTTCAAGCATGTATGCTCAAGATGTTTGTTGAGATGCAAGATGTATGTTAAAATGCAAGAATGGACTGTTTGCTACATGAACTTAATTACATAATCTATTTGGGCATGAATCCTTGTTAATTAGTGATGAAATGGTGTTTTAATAATGCTAATTAGGTCAGATATTAGTTAGAATGGATGGGAATTAAGCTTCAAGTCATGTTTACAACTTGTTTGTAGAAAAGTTTAAGTGAGGGTTGTTTCAGAATGCAATGATGTAAGGGTTGTTTAAAATTAAATTTTGTGGCCAAATTAGTATGATTATGATATAATTATGGTGATGATTATGTTAGGAATTAAATTTATAAGAAAATAAATGAAGTTCATATGTGCTATGTTGCTAAACTACACAATTTAGAAATGCATGTTTTGTGTCTTACAAAATATCTAAATGAATGGGCTATTTGAAGGTGGGATGGAATTGCATGATTTATGTTATTAAATTAACCATTAACTATGTTTATTATGATGGGGCTAAAGTTTTAATTATATGGGGAAACAGATTGTGAGTAGATGTAAATGCACGATGAAATGCTTTCATGGAAAAATTATGTGTAAATTGAATTGCTATGTATGCAGGACCCATGGGGCGAGGATGTTGAACTTAAACAATTGAATTGAAGGCTAAGATTGAAGGCTTATGAAGGTGTTCTACTTTAAGGTAAGTGGCTGTGATTATTTTCAATGTGTGAATGTTTAAAATGTATAGGGATAGTGTCTATCCCATATGTTTGCAAACGGCATGGATGAAATGATTGTTAGTGATAGTGGATATCCCGTGTATATCTTTCAAGTGATGTATAATAGATTTATTGGCATGTCATAGTAATTAATGTTTGTAATATTGTGAATGGATGTAATAACAAGCTAGATTTGCTCATTACCATATGATGTGGCTATAGTTTTGGGTAGCTGTGGGTGTATGGGTGAGTTTTAATAATTTCGTTTGTATTATATAGATAAATAGAATTGTATTATTATGTAATGCATGTCTGTATTATTATGTATGCTCAATTGCTTCAAAAACTTGGCATAAGCTAGCATATTCTTAATCATGTTGAGTAAAGGTAAGTTGACATTGACCTTAGAAAGAATATCAAAAATCTCTGAAAATGACTTATCTACTTTACTCCACTTTAATCATCCAGGAAAATGGATTGGTGGATCAGAAGGTGGTAGTGGCTTGTAGTTGACTGGAGGATCACGAATTGGGAATACAGCTCTTCCTAGAATCACCTCCTCCTTCGAATTTTCTTTCTCCCTGTCATTACCTGCAAAAACATGAGATTTATCAATTCCAACACTAACTTTATTATTTATCACCTTGCTGCTTCTCAAAGTTGTGGTTGCTTTAGCTTGCCAAAGTTGACTTGGTAACTTTCCAGGGATGTGACTTTGCACTGCCTCTATAATGTGGCCCAACTGAGTCTCTATCTTCTTTATAGACACATCCACATTCTAAAATCTTGTTACATTATTTTGAAATTGATTTCATGTTGCTTGGAAAAAACTCTACATAGTCTCTTAAAGAGTATGCTTCTTCAATTGAAATGAAGTTCTAGCTTGATTCTTATTGTGATTATTATTCCATGAAAAATTTGGATGAATTCTCCAATTAAGATTATAGGTATTAAATTATGGATCATTACGGGGTTGTTGTTTGTAGAAGTTCATCTCATTTGCTTGTTCCAAGACACCTACAAAATTCTCACTAGAAGTACAAGTATTGTGTGAATGGCCAAAAATCCCACAAATAGAACATACCTCAATAAGAATGGGTTATTTTTGGTTCATCATCATAGAGCACATCATTTTCATCTATTTTGCAAGCTTCAAAACCTACATAGAAAGTCCAATGGTAGAATTCACTTCACCATACCCCTAGACCTACATCTAAGAAGAATTGATTCAATAACTCTAAAGGATAATGATGATGAGGACATTGAATAAGCAATACTTTGTGTTGGTCCCTATTTGGATGGTAGCTCAAGAGGAAGGGGGAAGGGGGAGGAATTGAGCTTTCAAAAATTTTGGCCAAAAACTTAAAGAGATGTGCTTAAAAATAAAAAAAATGTAAAATTCACAACACATATGAATAAGATTTTTATAGTGGTTTGGCCATTCCTAAGTTTCTACTCCACTTCTCTACGTCAGTCTACTTTACTAAACTTAGGTTTCACTAAACACTTGTTGGTTTTATAAGCTCGCCAACAACTTACTAGTTTGCTAAGCTCACCAGAAACTTTTATATGTTGGTTTCTAAGGTCACCAACAAACTTATTGGTTCTCTAAGTTAACTAAAAATTTTTACAAATTATTGGTTTCCAAGGTCACCAACAAACTTACTAGCTCTCTAAGCTAACTAAAAACTTTTACAAACTGTTGGTTTTTAGAGCTCACCAACTAACTCATTGATTTTTCAAATGGAAATGTACAGATTAATGCCTCTAACTTAGGTAGACTTGTATAAAAATTAAATCCCAAACAAATGAACAAAATATGCAATAAGATTAGATTTATCAAACTCCTTTGAAGATGAGGCAGATTTGATTTTGAGTGCAATGGCAATGTTGTAGCAGTTAGAGTTGAACAATGGAAGATCTTGAATGCGCTATTTGGATGCTTGAATTAGAATATTTTTGAAGTTTCTTAGATGTTTGGTATGTTGCTTTAGCCATCCTTTTATAGGCTTTGAGAGAAAATTTAACCATTGCAAGCTTTAGCACCATTTTCAAATGTTAGATAGGTTTGGTATGACTTTTTGCATTCTGTTAGGCTTCAGAAATTTTGAATTAAGTCCTCAAAACTTCTGATGTTCGATCCACTACTTATCAGAGCCTCCGAATTAGTTCTTTAGAACTTCTAGATAAGTAAGTTTCTTGGTTGTATACTCTCAGTTTCTTTGAAGGTTGATCTTGCTATCAATGGTCATATTTTAGACTTCTAAAGAACTTCTGATAAACTTTTGGGATAGTTTCTAAAGCTTGAATTATGCTTTTGATGTATTTCTTTGGGTCTTGTCTTTTTGAAAATGCTTTTGAGAAATCTTCTGAGTTACTTTTGAGAATCTTCTTAGTATAGTCTTAACATTCTACTTCTGACAATATTCTGATTGTATATGATTCTATTGAGTTAACTCTGAGGATTGAATTCACTAGCTAACGTTGTTGTCTTTTTGAAGTTACTTCTAACAACATGTTGTACTATTTCTGAAAGTCTTCTAAAAAGGTTCTGACTTTGGAAATTTCCTCTGGGTTAATTATGTATGACCATTATCAGTCTTCATAAACATTTCTAAAACTTGGAAGCATTTTTGAGGTTCTTCTAAATAACTTCTGAATGCAGAGAATTCCTTTAAAGTGGATTGTTTAACTTCTGACATATTTTTGCAGTTTGAGAAAACTTCTGCATGACCTTTGAAGTGTGATAATGCTTATGCCTTGACTCTGAGGAGGTTCTGAGCTATTTCTGACGGGGTTCTAAAATATGCTTATGAGCTTTACGACTTAGCTCCAAAGTGGTTTTCAGTTATGTTGATTACTTTTGAACTCTTTTGAGCTCTTTTGAGCTTTATGTTATATCTCTAAAGGAATTTTGAGATGCTTCTGAAGAGGTTCTGAGACGTTTCTTGAATACTTTTGAACTTCACGCCATGTTTTTGAAAAGGTTCTGATATACTTCTAAATGACTTTTGGATAATTTTTATTTGAGCATTCCTTTTAAATTATCTTCCTTTGAAGGGTTAACATAATAATCTTCTAATTAATGTATTTTATTACTTTCCTTAATCTATTTTGAAAAAAATGCTGCATCACTTGGAAAGTAACCTATTAGTACCTTAATTCCTCACTCATTTGTTTGTTCATCATCAAAACTAATTTATTTAATTTCATTCATCATCAAAATCAAGCTTAGTAAAGGGGTTAGCCTTAACATTCTCTCCCTTTTTGATAATGACAAAACATTTGAGAGATAAACCTTTTATTAAAATATGCAGAATATGCAATGTGCTTCTATTGACATAGTGGGGCTCCCCCTACATGGGTAAGCTCCCCTTGAATGTATGCATTTTCTGATATTTTTCCTATTTCTCCTATTTTTCTCATTTCCCCCCTTTTTCTATAATAAAAAAGATAAAAATGTAAAATAAAACTAGAGGGTAAAAGAGAATAAGAAAGAAATTACATTATAATAATAAGAAGTTGTACATCAATGATGATAATTGCGAAACATGTGTACATCAGAATGTAAGAGAAAATGAATTTACACATCAAGTGTAATAGAGATACATCACAAAAAGTATAGCAAAAAGAAGTAAAATCACATGTAATAATAAATATAGCTAAAAAAGAAAGATGTGAGATAAATATAGTAATAAATTAGGTTCTAGGCTTTCTAGAGTAGATTTTAGGAACGAAGTTGGGGTCTTCAAAAGGAGGAAGAATGGTGGCTATGGGGGTAGGATATTGAGTTGGTGGGTTAGAGGAGGATTTAGGTGGTTTAGACATGGTTGGTGGTTTGCAAGAGGATCTAGGTTGTTTAGAAATGGTTTGTGATGGTCAAATTATAGCTCATCGCAAGTGCATAGTGTATAGCAGTACGGTGCTTAGCAAAGGTCGATCCCACAGATAACTGTCAAACTGGTTCAATTATGTCTAGTTACTAAAACTAAGTTATCTTAGGTCAACAAGATGAATTAAAGGCAAAGTAATTAGAAGTGTAATGCAAAATAACAACAAACAATGGCAATAAGTAATCTAAAAGAGAATTCAGGTTGTATAAGTCTCGGGATCTGATTTCACCACTTGATGAAATTCAATGTTGTTGAGATGTTGGTATTAATTCAACATCTTGGGTCCATTCAATCCACTATATGATTATTACTGTTAGGCGTCTAGGTTTAAATCAGGTATTTTCGTCCATTCCAATTACTTTTAGTGTATAGTGTAATTGAGATTGAAAATTCATGGAGATCTGAAGAACTTTAATGAACCAAGCAAAATAGTTTAGCTTATATGGCCTCCACCTTAACCATCCACTCATTCATTTAAAAGAGCACAGTACATGATTTAGCATATGGCATCTACCTTAACCATATACTTAAAGATAATCAAGCTAATTCACATAATTGGTGATCAGACAATTAAATAAATCAGATGACTGTATTATACACAATGAATGAAACAAGATGATATGGAATTAATAAACCAACAATCTCTATTAACAATGACTATCAAGGAGGGCTACATCATTGCCCCAGAAAAAAGAAGTTAGTTCATCCAAAAGACAAAAAGAAAGCTCTCTGAAAAAGGCATGAAAGCAGAACTTGAACTCCGTCTCTTGCTCCCTTGAAACTCTCTGCACTCTCTCCCCCCTCCTCGATGATCTTAAATAACCCAAGTAGTATGGTTTTAACAGAACTCCTCCATGAATTGTGATTTCCTTATGCACAACAATCCTCTTCTAAAAATAACTCTGTATTTGCTTCCCAAAAAGTTTGTTTCCATGCGTAAGAAAAGTTCAGCAATAGACAAAATTATTGCGCAACTTTGTTTCCAAAGTATTTTTGCATATTGCAACAGTTTATGCATTCACTACTTCTAAAATTTTAGTAACATATGCTAAGCACTTTGTTTCAAAAGATATCTCAGATAATTGCAAATGTTGATAATTGCATGGACAGCAACATCAGATTCAGCATCTCAGAATTCTTTATGGCTGAAATTGCACAAGTTCTGTTATTCAAAATTTCACTGCTCAGAAGAATATTTTGCTTACACAGAACTTATTTCATACTTTTGAGCCAATACTAAAATTCTATTGCTTTAAAATTGCCCTACTTAGAACTTTTGAGAGTCGGATCTTGGGACTTCCATTGCACTGCAAATCTTCTATTGATTGTGTATTGAAAACTTCGGTCCACTGCAGAACTTCTGAGGTTAATACTCACCAACTCATAAGTTTTATCTTTACTTGTTCAAAAGTTCTAGCAGAATGACAGAATTTCTATGGATTAGGTATTGAACTCCTATCACACTTCTGTCTTTCACATTTTTAACTTCAGAAGTTCTTCAGAATTTCTGATAGTTTAGAGCAGTTTTAGTATTTTGCTTATAACTTTTTTGTATTAACTCCAAATTATGTGATTCTTATCCCATTAGTTATATAATTTCAATTTCTACATCTTTCATGTTGATCATGTTTTCTGAATTAGCCTCTATCATGAATTGTTGGAGCTCACAAGTGACACCTTTTGATAACTTTTGGAGTTAATGTATCAAAAGTTCTGGGGAGCACTATTTTGGATATAAGTTTCTCATTTGAAGTTAAAATTATGTGATTTTTAATGAATTGAAAATATAACATTTAGATATAAAATTGTCATGTTGAACATGAGTTCCAAATCACCCTACAAATATGCCAAAATTGGACCACAATTGATACCATGTTCTGTACATTAGAAATTTCTATTAGTGAGATTTAAGTCTAAGATAGTTGCACTATTTGGGCTATAAATTCCATATTTCAACTCCACATCCTATGATTATTGATTTTTTGGATAGATAACTTCAAGGTCTAAAACTTCTATGTTGATCATTTGAGCTGAATTTGTGTTTATCTATACTCAAAATGGCTTCTAAATAACATCAAATTTCATTACATCATATTCCAAGACTTCTGATTTCATTGCCACGACACTCAATTTTTCTAACTACTCAAGTCCATTTCAGAACTTCTGAAGTTCACTTTAGAAATTTTGAGCTACTTTTGAAGTTCACTTTATAACTTCTGACCTTAGTATATTTATTTTTGCTTTTGAATGTTTATTTTTTAGCTACTTGTCCATTATTCAAACTCCATTATTTTGCTCCTTTCTCCACCTTAATGGCTTCTATATTTCTTTTCATTTCTTGCACCTAATCATCTTCAATTAGACATAATAAATCATCATAAAATTCACTTCAAGTAATAACCAAATTAAGTATAGATTTATGAAATGTGCTTATGAATCACTAAATTTACATCAAAAGAGGATCAAAACATATGCAAATTTAGGCATTAAAACATGATAAATAATGAGGTCATCAAATACCCCCAAACTTAGCTTTTGATCATCCTTGGGCAAAATAGTAACCAAACTAATGAAATAGTTTGGATAGTCTCTCTTAATCAATTAAAAGAATGCTGACAACTTGAACGTATACACATGACTTATAAATCATTCAATACACTTGCCATGTAATCTCATGAAACTCATGCTTCATCAATTCCTTTATGAAGTGAGAGTGTGTGTGTTTTGTCAATCTCATGTTCTATGCATGCCTTTCAATCAATAATATGTAATTCAGTGATTCTAATGATTTTCATAAATATTCCATAAGCTTGCTTTTCATAATCCCTCTCTACTAATGTAGACATGTCTGTTCACTTGGATCAATAGGTCTTTGTTAAGTTTGTAATGGGCCTTGGGTTTGGCTAACAAAGAAAAGGAATAATGACTCAGAAAGTAAGAGATCATAAATTTGACTTATTATTTGGGATTCTTACTATTTTTATGGGTTGTATTACTACCACACCCCAAACTTTATTTCTTTTGAGTTCTTTGGGATTTGATCTCCCTAATTGCAAGTTGAATCCTTTATGATTCTTTTCTTTTTATCCCTTTTATTTTCTTTGACATTCTTCTTTTCAATTCCCCCAAAATTAATTTCTTTTGCTTCACTCATACCTCTCTAACAACTGTATGCATAGAATATATCTCTTATAGGTCAAGCATGGTTTTTCTGGCTAAATAGGTTAAGGATGATGAGGCTAAAGAAGGAAAATGAATGGTGGTATTTCACATACTTTGCATTTGTCATTCTTTCAATAAAGCTCAATGAGTACACTAGTGATATGATGTACTTGGTCAGCTTAAAAGGCTCAAACTCATCAAAGAAAATGCCTAAATTATTCTCAAGTAAACATGTTATCTAGGATTTCACCTTGAGAATTTATCAAGCAAGTACTAGCATGTTCATGGCAACCAAAATATGCCACCAAATTCACAAAATCATCAACTAATCAACATACACTTCATCTAATCATAACATAATGTGATAAAAAATTATCCTTCATGAAAAGGAAAGATTTATCACAAGAATCATTAAATTACAAGGTAGCACCCATCCTTCCTTCTAAATCATATGTAATGACAATAAAAAACTAAGCCTATGATATTGACTATTAAGAGAGAATCCTATCAAATTTCAATGTTTAATTGCATCATTGCTCATGATTTTTTTTAGCTAAGTCAGAAAAAATTAAAGTTCACAATCAAAAAATATACCTAAATTTCAACAATTTTGGGGGGGGGGGGGGGGGGGGGGGGGGGGGGGGGG
>JAYJMB010003048.1:0-14535 GCA_036873735.1 Pouteria campechiana
CAAAAATCACTAAATTTCGATTTCTCATGAAAACGTTGTAGTAAAACACTAAAAACATTTGCAATTCAAGAGGTGTCACTTTGTGGGACCCATGACTCAAAATATAAGATTAATTAGGAAATATAGTCAACATGAAAGTTGTACTCCTTGAAATTATCTCAACAATGCAAAAAAATGACCTAATTCTGAGTTTGTACAAAGAAGTTATGGTCAAAATACTAAAACTGCGATAGAAGAATAAAAATTCCAAAAATCACATTAAAATTCCTAATTTACATCATTAATCACCATGTTTAAACATCATGCTAATCACCCTTGATCATGCTAAAATTAAATACTAATTTGACACCAATCAATGCACAAAAATTCAACAACATATAACTCAGGTTTCATGTAACAATTTGGTAGCAAGTTGATTTATTTTGCCCACATCAATTGAGTATTAATTTGACATGATTTTCTAACAATCCTCATGATAGAAAAATATCACCATTAAGAAATCCTTATGATAGAAAAATAGCACCATTATTTCATAATAAATTTATTCATTTCCTTAAATCCTAGGATATTACACTGAGACCATAAACAAAGTGCTTCTTAGGAAGTAACCCAAGCTTTCGAACTTTTTCCTTTCTTTTGTTTATTCTCATTAGTTTAGTTTAGTCTATTAATTTAATTTTTAGTTAGTTTTCTTCATTCAGATGACCCATTCAAAAAGCTATGCACACCATGAACAAAAATCTTCCTACACATCAAAGGAAAAAACATCTCCACAAGAAAGTTTCTTTCCCCCTTATGCATTATTTTTAACATTGAGGACAATGTTTGGTTTAAGTTTGGGGATATTTGTGGATTTCCATTTAGTTTTGGGAAATTTTTATTTTGAATTGAGGTATAATTTCTTCAATGAGCTTCACTTTTGATGACTTAGCTAAGAAAATTTTAGAGAAATTGTGCAAAATTAATGAATTTGAATGGATTGTGTTCATTGATTTTCTCTCGATGATCATTAACCTATGCTCAAGTTTTTATTGCCATTACACATGATTCAGAAGGAAGGATAGGCACTACTTTGTGATTGAATGATTTTAGTGATAATTTTTTCTTTTTTATGAATGCTGAAATTTTTATTGAGCACATTATGTTATGATCAGCGTATGTGGATTAGTTGATAATTTTGTGAATTCAGTGATATATTTTGATTGACATGAGCATGCTAGAACTTGTTTGACTATCCCTTGAGGCAAAATTCTAGATTACATGTTTACTTGGAAGTGATTTAGGCATTCTTTGATCAGTTTGAGCCTTTCAGGCTAACCTAGTACATCTCTATCACTAGTGTCCCCATTGAGCCTTAATGAAAGAATCACATATGCAAAGCATGTGAAAGACTACCATTCAACTTTTCTTTCCTTAGCTTTATCATCCCAATCCTTTCAGCCTAAAAAACCATGCTTGACTTATTAAGAGACATATTTTATACACATGGTTGTTGGAGAGGTATAAGCAAAGCAAAAGAAGATAAGTTTGGGGGTATTGAAAAGAAAATTTTCAAAAGAAAAGAAAAAGAACAAAAAGAAAAGAATTATTAAGGATTCATCCTTCAATGGGAGGGATCACATCCCAACAAACTGAAAAAAATATAAGTTTGGGGGTGTGGTAGTAGTACAGCCCATAAAAAGGAAGAGAAGAGTAAACAAAAAGTAAAGAGAGTGAAAATTTATGTGCAAATTCATTTTGGTTTCTTACTTTGTGAATCCTTATTCCTTTTCTTTGTTAACCAAACCTAATGCCTCATAACAAGCTTAACAAAGACCGATTGGTCCAAGTAGACAGAGTTTTCTAAATTGGTAGAGAAGGATTGTGAAAAACAAGCCTACGGAATGTTTTATAGATATCATTAGAATCACTAAATTGAATATTGTTGATTGAGGAGCACACATTTAGCATGAGATTAACAAAGCACACACACACAATTTCACTTCATGAAGAGATTGATGACGCATAAGTTGCAGAAGATTACTTGGCAAGTGTTTTAAATGATTTCTTAGTTATGTGTACATGTGTAATTTGTCTAGCATGTTCTTGATTATTTAAAAGAGATTATCTTGAATGTTTCATGAAACATGATTGTTATTTTGCTCAAGGATCAAAATCTAAGTTTGGGGGTACTTGATGAGCTCACAATTTATCATGTTTTAATATCTAAATTTACATATTTTGGATCCTTAATTGACATGATTTTATTGGTTTATAATCACATTTGATTATATATTACACTTAATAGAGTTAGTTTTTATTTCAGATATCGAAACATGTCAAAAAGGAGCTGAATATGACAAAGGTATCACTTGTAGTTACTTTCTGGAACCTATTGAGGATGATTTAGAAATAGTGTTTAACATGAAAGTTGTATCCCCTCAAATTATCTTTCCAAAACATCAAGAATCATGTGATTTCAATATTGTATGAGAATGATATGGCCAAAATAGTGAACATTATTCCTGGTGACATTGTGGGTAGCAAGTTGGGCATCGCAGCGCCAATATGAATAAAAAATTGACATTTTGGGCAGCAAGTTGGGCGCCACAGCGCCAGTTTATTATGGTAACTTGATATTTTTGAGTTTTCACATAGTTTTTTCACAAAATCACTCTTGGAATCCGTATGGAAATGTAAATAAACCCTAAATTGGGTTATTTAAAGAGTTTTAAATACAAGAAAGGGGAGGAAAACCCATGAACAGACTTTTGGGTGGAGGTGTTCAAGATTATAAGAAATTGTGGTGCAAAGCTAGCGGAAGAATCAACTTCAAATAGGGTTTTATTATTCTTCATTGTTCTTCCATTATTATTTTCATCATGTCTAGAATACTTGGAATTATTTTTTATATTTTTAAGAGTAGCTAAACTCCTCTTTCTAGAGGAGATATGGACCTTATATGGATATTATGGTGTGATTAATTAGTTATATTATTCAGAGTTTTATTAGTTTATTTATGATGTTTTATTTTTAATGCTTTCAATTTATTGGTCATTTATGAATGATTGTATATTTGGGATTTCACACTCGGGAGAGGTAATCCTAAATAGGGTCTAGGCATCATAACATAAATTCTAGATGACTTATGAGAGCTTTTAGATTTTATGAAATCATTTAAAAGAATTATAGATCTTAATGCATTCTTAATCTTCCAATTTTCATATGGACATTGAAATTAGGATATTGAGAATAGCTACTTGATGGTTTAAATTATAATAACTAGCAAGTGCACAAGTGTATAGCAATACAGTGTGCATGAGCAATGGTCGATTCCATAGAGAACAGCAAACTGATTTAATTAATTGAGTTACTAACTAAAACTAACTTTGAAAAGATCAATTGTTGGTTTGAACTAATAAGAATAATGAACTAAGAGATACTCAGAAATATAGGGCTATAAAATAATATAGGATGAATCTCAAGTGGCAAAGGTCTAGGATTCAAATTTCACCACTTAATGACTCCTCTTGCTATTTGGATATTAGATCCAATGCTTGCTTGGGTTCATTCTTTCTATGATATGATTACTACTGTTTGGTGTACGAGTTTAAATCAAGCACTTCCACTCATTCTAATTACCTATGGTGTGTAGTATAATTGAGGTGAAAACCCATTAAGATCAAGAATTATGAACCAAGTAGAATGGTTGTGCATTAGGTGTGTGCCTTAACCTTCTACTCTTCTCATTCAAGGAAGCTCATGGTTGTGTGTTAGGTGTGCACCTTAATCATGCATAGAAAGATAAAATTAGTTCATGAAGAAAATAAAAGATACTCCCTTCATAAAGAACATCATACTGCAATTAGCCTTCTTAAATTGCCTTTGCTGTCTCTAATCTCCTTCTCTTCTCCTTCAAAAATCCTCTAAGTAGCCTCCAAGAAAAAACCCTAGACTCCTCACTAAAGGACTCCCAAAAACTACCAAAATCAGGGCTTAAAAATGTAGCTTTTTTGCACAATAAAATAATATTAAAAAATATTAATTTGTGGTTTGATCAGCTGCTGGCGTGACAACGCCCACATGCTGATCATCCCGCCTCCTTGCTACTTCAGCTCTGCTCCTTTGCTGTTCATTTGCCTTCCATCACTGCTTTGTTACTCCATATTTGCTTGCTTTCTCTCCTTGTCTCCACTCTTTCAATAACCTAGGCACACAATAAAAACATGTGAAATTGGCATCAAACTACTTAAAGACTGCATGGAATTAAGCTTGAAAATACAAAATATAAGTAACTAAAATTCACTCATTAAATACCCCCAAACTTAAATCCTTGCTTGTCCTTAAGCAAAATTAGCAACTAGACTAGTGAAACAATCAAATAACCTCTCTCTCAAATAATCAAAAACATGCCAGACAAATTACACATGTACACATAATTCAGAATTTAGTCAAAACACTTCCAACATAATTACATGAAACTCATACTTCATCAATCCTATCATGAAGTGAAAATTGTCGATGTGTGTGCTATGTGACTCTTTTGCTCCATGCATACTTGTCAACTTACAATATGTGAACTAATGATTCTAATGATTTTCACAAGACAAATCATAGGCTTGCTTTTCATAATTCCTCTCCACTAGTATAGACAACTCTTATTCACTTGGATCAATAGGTCTTAGCTAAGTTTGTAATGGGGCCTTTGGTTTAGCTAACAAAGAAAGGAAGCAAAGATCAACAAAATAAGAGATATAATAAACTTGCACAAGATTGTTTACTCTCTTAAATTTTGATGGGATTCTCTCTAGTTTTCCTTAATTTTGGGCTATATTACTCTCACACCCCCAAACTTATTTTCTTTTTAATTCCTGGGATGTGATCCCCTCATTCAAAATATAATTCTTTACTTCACTTTTTTTTCTTTTATCCCTTGTTTTCTTCCTACATCATGGCATACTCAATTTTTCACACCACCAAACTTGTCATCTTTTGCTTCGTCCTTACCTATCAACAACCATAAGCATAAAATATGTCTCTTAATAGGTGACACATGATTTTTCAGGTGAAATAGGTTTGGATAATGAGGCTAAAGAAAGAAAATTCGAATGGTGGTCTTTCACATGCTTTACACATGTCATTCTTTCATAAAGCTCAATGGGGACACTACGATGTCTAACATGTTGTTTAAGATTTTGCCTAAAGGGATAATCAAACAAGTTCTAACATGCTTGTTGCAATCAAAATGATTTAATGAATTCACAATATAGTCAGCTAATTTCATACACTTTGTATGATTATGACATAATGTGCATGAAAAATTTCCAAAATTATGAAGATTGAAGAATTTTGTACTAGAATCAGTAGATTACAAGGGGTGCCTATCCTTCTTCCTAAATTATATGCAATGGTAATCAAAAACTTAGCATTCTAGTGATTAATAAGAGAGAAATATCCTAATTAATTTCAACACATTGGCACATAATTTCTTTTGGAAGCAAATATTGATATTCATAATGTAAATCTCACAATAACTGACTCAACAGACATAACAAATCCCCCACACCTGAACCAAACATTGTCCTCAATGTGAAAATAAAACATAAGAACTAAGGACTTTCTTGAAAATGTCAGAGCACTCATCAGCAAAAGCATCTGGCGTTTTATCATATCATGGCACAACTACCACCTTGAATATCAACACAACCTTGCTCAAGTGATTCATCAAATATGTCATAAGCAACATGAGAACCACCTTCTCATCACAAAAATCCATCTCCTTCTTTTGGAAATAACAAGATAAGAGTAAGAAGAATATATTGAAGGAAAAAGGATTGGATTTCACCATGGATTCTTCAAGCTGCAAGTGTTTTGAGAACCCAACTTGGAAAGATGGCTTGGACAGAAAGAAGTGGATGCGAATTTAGGGAGTGAGAGAGAGATAGATGAAGAATGATGCACTTGGGAGAATTACGGAGTAAAGAAGGTTGTGGAATGGAGGGATTTGAAGTGGGAAGGAAAGGTATGGAGTGTGGAGAAGAAAGGGGGAAAGCGGGGTTTTGGGTTTGGAGAGAAGGGAGGTGAGCGGCGGGGGACAAGTGGGAGAGAGGTTAAGAAGGGCATTGGGCACCGGCGGCGGTGCTCGCTACCCATTTCCACCATTTTGTTCTAACTTACCTTGGTTCCAACGGCACCGTCAACTATCTACTTTGGCTTCCCCTCTCTTCTTGCACCTTGTGATGATATTTGGCCTTGACACTTCATGTGCTTTATTCCCCTTCTTCAAGACTTTGTTGAATCCCTTTGTTTTGCTTCACAACTCCAACATTTACATCATGTGATCCCTACTTTAAATCCTCACTATTTTTGCTTCCAATTCACTTACATCAAGTCTTTAACCTGTCATTAATCACAGAGTAACAAATTATTTGTTGCAAATTTTTAAAATATAACTCCGTTAAATTACTCTAATGACAACCTATCATCTAAAGCAACAAATCAACTCTTCCTAATTACTCAAATTAACTGAAAGAAAAGGAAAAGCTCAATAGTTTGGGTTGCCTCCCAAAAAGCACTTTATTTAATATATAGGCAAGATAACCTCCCTTTATTCATGGATTTTCAAGAGTACCAACTTCATTCAATGGCAATTGCAAGCCATTTCTGACATATTGCTTCACTTGGTGCCCATTGACTTTGAAAGTGCTACCGTCTTTTAGATTCTTCAGCTCGACAGCTCCACATGGAAACACTTAAGTGACTAAGAATGGACCAACCCAGCGAGATTGCAGTTTTCTTGGAAACAAGTGCAAACATGAATAATAAAGTAAAACTTCCATTCCAGGCTCAATGAGCCGCTTGCGAATGAATTCATCATGATGTTTCTTTATCTGATCCTTATAAATCTTTACATTCTCATATGTATCATTCCTCAGCTCTTCTAATTCATTAAGCTATAATTTCCTCTGATCTCCTGCCTTTTGCAAATCAAAATTCACATTTGTGATTACCCAATATACTTTGTGTTCCAGCTCAACTAGTAAGTGGCAAGCTTTCCCAAAAATAAGTCTATAAGGACTCATTCTGATTGGGGTTTTGAAGGCAGTTCTGTAAGCCCACAGTGCATCATTTAACTTCATCGCCCAATCCTTTCTAGCAGTGTTTACTGTCCTCTCCAAAATTGCCTTAATTTTTCAGTTGCTAACCTCAACTTGGCCTGACGTTTGAGGATGATAAGGAGTTGCAACTCGGTGTGTAATGTTGTACTTCCTAAGCAGAGCTGCAAACACTTTATTGCAAAAGTGAGTTCCCCTATTACTAATGATGGCCCTTGGAGTACCAAACCTAGAAAAAATCTTGTCTTTCAAAAATCTTAGCACCACGTTAGCATCATTAGTTTTAATAGCAATCGCCTCAATCCATTGAGAAACATAATCCATGGTAAGAAAGATGTACAGGTTACCATTCGATGGGGGAAATGGTCCCATAAAATCAATTCCCCACACATCAAATAATTCAACTACTAAATTACCTATTAGTGGCATCTTATCTCACTATCCAATATTCCCTGTTTGCTGACATCTATCACACATCACACAGAAGGCATAGCATCCTTAAAGATAGTTGGCCAATAGAAACCAGACTGAGAAATCTTTAAATTGGTTTTCGTCCCTCCAAAACGTCCACCACAGCTGAATGTATGGTAATGTCTCAGTATGCTTTGCTGCTCCTCTTTTGGCACACAACGTTTGATAATTTGATCTGGATATAGTTTGAAAAGGACTGGATCTTCCCAAAAATAATGCCTGCCATAAACACTAACTTCTTATATTTATGTGAATTCAACATAGGATTAAAGATTCCTTTAACAAAGTAATTCACAATATCAACATATCAAGGTTTGTTGGGTCCTATAGGATGGCTTAACCCAAGAGTCAAGGGGTAAATTGGCTAAATAAAAATTCATTACATAACCCCTGATGGATCATTTCCCTCTTTTCGTGCTTGTGTGTGAAGTGGCATGAGATGAATAAAATGATGCATGAAGAATAAAGCAAATAAACAAACACACACACATAAACAAGATGAATTTTATAGTGGTTCAGGACCCTATCCCTACATCCACTCTTCCAAGGACACTAACTCATTATGCCTTGGGTTCCACTATACCCCGTACAATGGAATACATAAGTGTCCCTGACACTTCTTCTGGATTCCAGCTCTAGGAGGCATACACAAGTGTCCCTGACACTTCTCTGGTTTTACAAGTTCACCAAGAAACTCACCCATTTCAAAGATTATAGGCAAACTTGGTAGTTTTCCCGAGTTTACTACCAACTCATTGGTTTCGAAGCTTACTAGCAAACTTGATGGTTTTCTAGAGATCACCAACAACTCATTATAATGTGGTTTATTAAGTTTACCAACTCTTTGGTTTTCAGATTAACCAAAAAACTATTACACGTTTAAGCATAAGGGAAGACATGACCTCTTTCTCAGCTCTTATAATAAAAAGATCTTTCCAAAATATAGAAACAATGGCCATAAATATAAGCAGATTTAAGCTCATTAAAGATAGATGACGGTTTAAGCTTTTGGCCATGGGTGGAAGAATTTTTAGCAGTTTGAGCACATTTGAAATGGGTTCCTTCACCACAATCGTTCTGCTTCTACTCCTTAAATAACTTCTTCAAAATCTCGACCGTTGTAGAAGATGGGAGCTAATCATTGTAGAGACAAGAGCAACATTAATTGAATAATACCGTTTGATTTTTTCACTGTAATCCAGGTCTTTCTATTTTGTCTTGAGCTGCTGCTACGCCAATTAGAGAGGAGGATAAGCTATGGTAAATGTGTTCCTCATTTAACTCATCACAGCATCGAAAATCTTTGCAGCCCCGCTTATTGTTGGAAATGATGACCAGTATGAGTTTGCACGAAGTCGGCTTGTGTGCAGATGTCATTTATATACATAGTTACATAAATCAATATTCCTTTGATAATTTACAGCCTTTCACTATCTGCATTTACCTACTATAAGTTGTAGATGATTTCTTCTATGGTTTGTCTATCAGTTGCACTTCTATATGAATGACTTTGTCTGTCACAGATTGCAAACGAACTTTAGCGCAGATGAGGTTGCACTAACTGATAGACAAACACTTCCTTTGGCTATCATAATTTCTCCAAAATATTTGTTTATTGATCGATCCTTCATGTATTTGCTTTGTCTATTGAAGATAACAAATTAACTTGAGTGGTGTTGACGAAGATGAGCTGATCGATTAACAAACAAATACTTCAATATGAACAGACGAAGTAAGATATGCTTCCTTTGTTCTTTGTCCTCTGTTGGAGGTGACAAATGAAGTTCACTTAGTCTTGCACTAACAGACAAAGTCGATCTTCTTCTTCTATTTCTCATTGTCTATTGAATGTGCCAGATGAAGCTTACTTCAGTTTTTCTCGAGTAGACGAAATGTGGTGTTCGTCTGATGAAAGCGATAGACGAAGAGTGTTCTGCGTTGTCTTGGATAGAGTACTTTGCACGTTGCATATGTCTGTCATAAATTATGATCGTGCCTTTGTCTTTTATAGCCCATTTCGATCCAAGTAGCTCTTTATCTATTCGACTTCATCTATGCTCACTGTGCAGCAATTACTTCATCTTCTATTTGGCTGAACTTTGTCTATTGTGACAGATTACCATTTGATCTGAATACGAGACAAAGTTCTTTAGCTTTTTTGTATACTTAAGGTAACAAAAGGGTTTATTCTAGCAACTTCCTTAATTCTTCAATCTTGATCTATCTGTCTTGCCTCAGTTGAAGTTGCACTCCCTTCTATATTTGTATTGTTATTCTATCCTCAAATAAGTCTAATCTTCTCATTTCTTGTATTATTGTCTGGGTGAGAATTCTTCTCTCTTCCTCTATCTGAGTATTTTGATGGAGCTTCTTTTTCTTTCTTTATCTCAGATAAGGTTTGTCTGGTCAATGTAGATGGTTTGCATTTCTTGAACAAATTATGCCTCTTCGACCATGGCTTTATCTTCAATTCCTATGTCTGGCAAGCATCCTTGTGCTTGTATCTTGGATAAACTGATCAGATATAAGTAGATCGCAACTTAAGCTCTCTGATCATGGCTTCTTCTTTGTTTTCTTATTTTACATGTGTCTGTTGATATTTTTGTTGAGTTTGACAGACAATACAAACCTGTTGTAGCACTTGAAGCCTTATTTTTCTCTATACTTTTTGTTCATGGAAGCTTCTCTTAAACAACTGCAACCTTTCTGTTGCTTATCTCCAAACCTTCTATTTTTTTTCTTCTTCCACAATTCTCATCGATTTAGCTCCTTTGAAACGTAACATGTAATTTGTTGCAGATGATCATTATCCTGCACTTGAATATTTCTGCACTTGCTACATTGTCAGCTTTCATATATATACTATCATAATGTATTTTATGCTCATATGATTGTATCATTTTGTAAGGCAAGGATAATATACATTTTCATTGAGTGCATAATATGAATGTTTAATTTATTATGGTGTATAGTATTTATTTTAGGAAGTTTATGCAGTAAAGGTTAATTAACATTTAGTGTGTGCACCACAAAATGAAGACTGTATGCTTGTTTTAATTCTTATTGATTTACGATCATTAAAAATTTAAGCATACAGGTTTCTTAATTTAATACAAATTTTGTTATCATCAAAATTATAATGTAATGCTGACAAGGTTCACTTCCCTTTACATAAAATAATTGTTCATCAAGAAAGATCTCATTGATGGGAATGTTCTCTTTGCCTCTTTCTTGCTTGAAATCAGTCCCTTCCACCAACTTGGACAAGTTATCTACTACCACATTCTCACAGCCTTTCTTGTCCTTGATTGTCAAGTCAAACTCTTGCAACAATAAGATCCATCTGATCAACCTAGGCTTGGCGTCCTTCTTTGTAAGCAAGTATCTCAATGCAGCATGATCAGAATAGACAATTACCCTTGAGCCAATCAAAAAAGAATGAAATTTTTCCAAAGTAAACATAATTACAAGTAATTCTTTTTCAGTGGTGGAATAGTTCAATTGTGCTTCATTCAAAGTTCTACTTACGTAATGAATCATATGAGTAATTTGTCTACTCTTTGTCTTAAAACAACACCTACAGCAAAATCTGATGCATCGCACATGAGTTCAAAAGGAATGGACCAATCAGGCACTACTAAAATTAGGTCTAACATTAATTTTTCTTTCAATGTACTAAAAGCAATAAGACATTCTTTATCAAAACAAAATGTTACATCCTTAGCTAACAAGTTACAGAGTGGTTTAAAATTTTTTAGAAATCCTGTATAAAGCATCTGTAAAATCTTGCATGATCATGAAAACTCCTAACTCCCTTAATTGAATTTGGGGGAGGTAGCTTGACAATCAATTCAATTTTTTCCTTGTCCACTTCAATGCCTTTACTAGAAACAATGTGGCCTAACACAATTCCCTGTTTGACTAAGAAATGATACTTCTCCCAACTTAATGTCAAGTTCATCTCAATACATCTTTTAAGTACCAATCTAAAGTTATTAAGGCAGTCATCAAATGAATCTCCAAAAATAGAAAAATCATCCATGAACATCTCAATGAACCTTTCAATCATATCAGAAAAGATGGACATCATACACCTTTGAAAGTTTGTAGGGGCATTACACAAACCGAAAGGCATCCTCCGATAGGCAAATGTTCCAAATGGGCAAGTAAAAGTAGTCTTTTCCTAGTCTTCTGGAGCAATGGGAACCTGATTTTAACTTGAAAAACCATCCAAAAAAATAATAGTAAGCACGACCTGCAAATCTTTTAAGCATTTGATCAATGAAAGGGAGAGGAAAATGGTCCTTTCTTGTGGCTGTGTTAAGCTTCCTGTAATCAATGCACATTCGCTACCCTATAGTCATTCTCATGGGCATCAATTCATCATTGTCATTGTTAACAACAGAGAGGTCAGATTTCTTTGGCACAACATGTATTGGACTTACCCATTTTCTGTCAGAGATTGGATAGATAATATCTGCATCCAATAGTTTGATAACCTTAACTCTAATAGCCTCCTTCATGTATGGGTTCAATCTCCTCTATGCATCTCTGAAAGGGTTTGCATCCTCTTCTAGAAGTATTTTATGCATGCACACAGTGAGGCTAACCCCTTGACATCTACCAAAGTACAACCTATAGCCTCCTTGTGCTCTATCAACATAGTCAATAACCCACATTCCTCATCTATAGACAAGTCAGAAGTAATTATAACTTGAAAAGTATTATTTTTACCAAGAAATACATAGTTTAAACTCTTAGGCATTTGCTTCAAATCTAATGGTGGTGGTGTGGCTTTTGTATGTTTCACTTCTAGGTTGGCTTGTTTAAGCTTGGAATGTTTCCTCAACTTCCACTTGCTCCACACTGTCAAGTGTTTCCTTCAACTACATTGCTTCTTTATCTTCCATCAATCCATCCATAATGAGCACCAATTCCAATTTATCATTTGCTTTAGAACAGCCATTAGGATCAAATGGCAATGAAAGGGAACTATAAATAGAAAATTCTACAATCTCATCTAAGATAATAATTTTCAACTTACCATTTTGTACATCAATGATTATCTTAGTTGTAGCCATGAATGGGTATCCTAGAAGAATGGGTACTTCTTTCTCTGGAATCATTTGCCTTTCCATGTCAAGCACCACAAAATCAGCTGGAATAATCAATTTATCTATCTACATAAGAATATCCTCTACAATGCCTCTAGGATATTTCACTAGTCTATCTGCAAGCTGAAGAGACATTGTAGTGGGTTTCAATTCTCCCAAACCAAGTTATAAATAAACAGAATAAGGCATCAAATTTATGTTTGCTCCTAGATCTGACATTGCTTTTACCTTATTTGTTCCTCCAATAGTAATTGAGATATTAAAACTACCTGGATCCTTTAATTTTGGGGGTAGATTTGTTTGCGATACTGCATTGGCTGCTTCTAAAATAATTACTTTCTCATGAGGCTCATGCTTATGCTTCCTTGCATTTAGTTTCTTAAAGAATTTAGCATAAGCAGGCATATTTTTTATCATGTCAAGCAAAGGTAAGTTTACGTTCACTTTAGAAAGAATATCGTAAATGTCAGAAAATGACTTATTGAATTTGCTTTGCTTCAACCTTCCTGGAAAAAGAACTGGAGGATCGTAAGGTGGGGGTGATTTATAGTTGACTGGTGGGTCACTATCTTCCTTGAATGCACATCTTCCTTTGTCTTTATCTTTTCCTTATCATTTTCTATAGATATAACTGAATCATCAGTTTCTTTACAAACTTTATTGTCAATTACCTTTTCACTTCTCAATGTAGTGATTGCTTTTGCTTACTTAGGCTGACTAAGCAACTTCCCAATGTGTGGCCTTGAACAGCTTCTACAATTTGCCCAACTGAGTCTTTATCATCTCCATGGATGCCTCTACATTATGGAATCTTGCTTCAATATTTTGAAACTTCGTTTCTTCATTCTAGAATTGAGTGTAGATTGCTTGGATAAAACTTTGCAATGTATCTTCAAGAGTAGGTTTCATTAATTGAAAACACATTCCAGATTGAATCTGATTCGAATTATTATTCCATGAAAGATTTGGATGACTTCTCCAACCAAAATATGGATCATCAAGTGATGTTTGGTTGTAGAAATTCATTGTGTTGGCTTGTCCTAGAGATTCTTAGTGGGAATTTGTTGTTTCTGGTCTATCACCATGGAGCACAACATCTTCATCTGCTTAGCAAGCTCAGACATCTACATAGAAAGCTCAGTGTTAGAATTCAATTCATGCATTCCACTAGACTTACCTCTAACACTCATATGCTGTGAGTTGGTACCAAGCATCTCATGCATATTTTCCATGTATTCTTCTTCCTTGAAAATCACAACTCAACAAAAAGAAAGAAAATCAAACAACTAAAAATCCTAAACAAATATATAACTCTGAAAATAGAAAATTTGTAACTACACCTAATTAAATCAATTTGGAACCATTCCCCGACAAAGGTGCCAAAAATGTAATGGTTCAAATTACAATACGTCGCAAGTGCACGAGTATATAGTAATACAGTATGCATGAGCAAGGGTCGATCCCATAGATAACAGCAAACTGATTTAATTAAATTGAGTTACTAACTAAAACTAACTTTGAAAAGATAAATTGTTGGTTTGAACTAATAAGGATAATAAACTAAAAGATAATCAGAAATCTAGGGCTATAAAATAATATAGGATGAATCTCAAGTGGAAAAGGTCTAAGATTCAGATTTCACCACTTAATAACTCCCCTTGTGCAAGGCCCTGGAAATTTCAAAAATGGAAATTTTCACTATTGTAAAGTTTTAGTAATTTTTACAATGCGGCATACTGTAAAATTAAATTTTTGAGGAATTTTATTTAAAACATTATGTAAATGGATGAAATATCTATATTAATGTGAGGATGATGAGGATATATGTTAATTACTAATTAATAGGTGAAGAAAAA
>JAYJMB010003049.1:0-14535 GCA_036873735.1 Pouteria campechiana
AAATTTGAAATTCCAAAATGTATGGTTTGGATGAGATATGTTTATATATTCATTTTGTTATGGATTGGATTTTATATTATTGATTATTGTTTGTTATTCATTATTGTTTGTTATAAAGTCTGCTTACTGAATCTATTTAGACTCACCCCAATTTATTTTATTTTTTTAGCTGGCAGGTCAAGCATGGAAGATTATAATGAAAAAAAACATAGAAGAGTAATTTATTTGAGAAGTAAATATACCTTGTGACAGAATGTTGTAGTATTTCAGTGGGATTGGAATCCCATAATGTTCATTTATAATTTTATTTGATTCAAATATTATATTTAAAAGGTTTTTATTGATGTATAATATAATGTATTGGCATATCAAAGTGATTTGGTATTATATTGAAACAAGATTTCTTTAATTTGGTGTAAGTGCCATCATGATGCACTCAAATCTTGGGGTGTGGGATAGTGGGTGTTTGTATTTTAAATATGTATTATTGTTTTATTTATGTGATATATAATTATATAGGTTAGACCTTAAAATTTCAGGTTAGGCTCTGCTAAATTTGGGGCAGAACACCCCACCCTAAAAGTGGGCAAAATTAGGTAAATTTATGTGGAAAATGGTAGGTCACGCCTCAGAAGGAGGGGCGTGACATTGAAGTCAGAATATAATTCTTCTAGAACTTCTTCAAGGTGAGGAGTTTTTGTCTTTGAATTTACCCCATGTTCATAGATGGCCATGAAGCTAATGCTAGTGCAGTGCTCTTCATGGTTTCTCCTTTTTGGAGTGAGTGTGCTAATCTATGGTTCATGTTCTTCTTCAGCCTCGCTTAATCTTTAATACATCATATTTTCTAGTATTTTCAAAGCAGTCATTGCCTTCTTTTTCTTACTAATCTTTTGTTATTTCTGTTTTGATTTTTGGTGTTGTTGTTATCCCTCTTATAAAAGTAAAAGTCATACTTTTTCTTTTGATCTCCTTGCTTTTTATCTAACTCAAGGCAGTTAAACCTCATATTCCTTGGCTTACTACAATTGTAAAATATTTGAACTTTCTTCATTTTGTCCTTGTTTCTAAAGCTTTTGAAATTGCTTCCTAACTTCTTCTTTCTCAACATTATTTTGAATCTCCTAGTGATCATTGCTATGTCTTCATCCTCTTCACTACTAGTGGAGGTTTCTCCTTATGAATCTTCATCTTCAGACTCTGCTCTCAGAGCTATGGTTCTCTTTCCTTTTGGATCCTTTGAATCTTTTTATTTCATCCACACTTCATGGGTCATCAAAGATCCCATGAGCTCCTGTATTGTTATCTTATCCAAGTCTTTAGCTTCCTAGATAGCAATGACTTTAAGCATCTAGTGCTTGGATAGAGATCTCAGTATCTTTTTGATGAGTTTGGGCTTGTCATATTTCTCTCTAAGGCTCTTTAGACCATTTGCATTCTTTTGGAACATACTAAATAGACCAAATATAGTTTTTGAATCCTTTATAGTGAAGGACTCATATTCCTACATGAGAATTTTAATCTTGGTCTTGTTGACCTGAGTCAAACCCTTTTACTTGGCTTGACTTTGATGATTAACGTGATTAACCAACTAAGTTTTGATAATGAGCAAACACATGAATGAAAAGTTAAGGTACTAATATGTGATGCCCTGGAATTTTGAGGTAAGGGAATTTTTTGAAATGATTGTATTTGGGGGATTATATATGTGAATTCATGAAAAATTGAGAGAAATTGTATACTTAATGTAATTTAAATATGAGCAAGATGATTAAGGACAAGTAAATCATAATTAGATTGCATGAATCATTGCAAAAAGGAGTGCAAAAATGGTTATAGAGTGGCTACATGTCATGCCCCACCCTAGGGCTTATATGTTTCACCATTCTTGAAAGGCGCTACACTCCATATTTCCCTATAATTTCCCCACTTCTACTGTACTCTTTTTAAGAAAAAATTCTACCAAAAATTCGGTAAAGTGTACCCTAAATTATATATGTAAACCTATACAATTTGTATTCATATATAATTAATTATTCAATATTTATAAAACACTAAAACTAATCATAAAATTTATACCCACACCCACAGATACCTACCCTGGATCGAAACTGATCATGATGCCAATATGCATCAATTGTATCTTAGTTTCATTCATACATAATTAAACCACTATCATATGCTAATACACTTGATTATACAAATCTTTTAACACATACAATTACATAAATACACTACTATGAGACTACAATTCTGATTAATCATACCATAAAAGATTCCTTTAACCTCCCTCATAAGTCTCTAACCATAATTGGAATCCTTTACCTGAGTTGCCAACTAAAAACATAAAATAAGAAGGCATAAGTCTGGGCAAACTCAGTAAGTAGGATGAATAGAAAACAATAGTAAAATGACAGTGGCATATTCTAAATCAAAACAAAACTAAGTACATCATAAAGTAATTAAAAAAAATAAACTCATGAGCTTGTGATTCTAATGTACATCCTACATCACTCTATCACATTCCATATCATGTTTCTAATATATTCACTATTTTTGGTATAAATTTGCGATTTCAATGATTAATAAAACTTGATTAAAGATTACATACTAATAGTTATTATCAAGCATTTAGTATGCAGAATCAAGTTGCAAACCTTATGGATAAAAGAACACAAAGAAGAATCAAAATATATTCAAGGCATCAATCTGTTTATCCAAACAAGTAGGTGCTTTGAATAAATACGACATGATGGCTCTAATTATAATACCTCGCAAGTACACGAGTGTATAGCAATATAGTGCATGTAAGGATCGATCTCACAAAGAACGGTCAACTAATTTAATTACATTAAGTTACTAACTAAAACTAACTTTTAAAAGATGGATTATTGGTTTGAACTAATAAGAATAATAAACTAAGAAGATAATCAAAAATCTAGAGCTATAAAATGATATAGGATAGATTGCAAGTGGCAAAGGTCTAGGATTCAGATTTCACCACTTAATGACTCCTCTTGCTATTTGGATATTATATTCAATGCTTGCTTGGGTTCGTTCTTCATATGATATGATTATTATTGTTTGGTGTGTGGGTTTAAATTAAGTATTTTCACTCATTCCAATTACCTATGGTGTTTAGCATAATTAAGGTGAAAACCTCCTTAACTTTCTATTTTTCTCATTCAAGGAAGCTCATGGTTGTGCATTAGGTGTATGCCTTAACCATGCATAGATAATTAATAAGATTTATGAAACTGGTGATCAAGAAATCACATAAATCAAAAGTTTGAAATAAAACTCATGAATAAAAACATAGACTTGTATTAAATAATCAATAATCCAAATAACAAGGTTCATAAATAAGGGCTACATCTTCACCCTAGAAAGAAGGAATTAGTTCATGAAGAAAATAAAAGAAACTTCCTTAATGATGATTATCATACTGTAATTATCCTTCTTGAATTACCGTCACTCTCCTTGAATCCTCCTTCGTTGCACCTCAAAAATCCCTTAGAGTAGCCGCCCAGAAAACCCTAGAACTCTTCTTAGAAGTTTTCCAAAAGATCCCCTCAAAATAGCATGAAAACTTCCCAAAAAATACTTAAAATAGGAAATTTGCATAACAAAAATAATTCAAAATATTTTGGATAGAATTGGGGGCCACTTGCGCCCCTTACTATCTGGTGGGGTGGTGTAGATCATGAGTAGGCGCTAGTAGCTCCGGTTTGCGGTCCATAAGAGATGTTTTGACTATTTTGACCATTACTTCCTATTATGAACTCAAAACCTCATAATTATCTTTGCATTGGTCAGTTAACTTTAAGATCTATATCTTTTATATTTATCACTTGAGCTGAATAAGCCTTCAATATATTGAAAAGTGCCTCAAAGTGGCATTACTAGTGCCAACTTGCTGTCCACCTAGAGATATGTTCACTGTTTCATCTATAACTTCCTCATATGATCTTCGAATTGGAGATTCTTATTTTTTTTTTTTGGAAGATAATTTCAGGGGCTTCAACTTAGATGTTGACCACTTTTCCTATATTAGTCTACATTGGTACCATAAATGGAATCAAATTGGTGCTACTTCACATTTAGCTTCTTTTTGACATGATGTGTTACCTAAAAAAAATAACTTTAGTAAGCATAATATTTTATTAAATTTAGTTATGAACCACTAAAATTATGCCAAATAAAGTTACACAATATGCAAATTTAGGCTATAAAACATGGTATATTATAAGCTCATCACAACACCAAAGATGAAGTACTGTTACGATCAAAGCTCAAAATGAAAACGAATCAACTGAGTCATTTTTTTTGTCAAAGCGAAGTTCATTTAAGATGAATGCAAAGCAATGAGCATATAACAAACTTCAATTGTCATAAGTAATCCATAGAAGAATAGCTTACCAAGCCAATGATCATTTGTCAACACAGACAAATGCGGAACAACAAGATTCGTCTGATCTAAGTAAGCCACAGACAATAGCTTACTTTGTCTGGATTTATGACAAGTCATCCTCATCTATGCCTCTACAATTCATCCATTACTTGCCATAGACAAACAAAAAGATGAACTGTTGGAAAGATGATTCATCCATGCTAACTAGATTCATCTATTACGTGCACCGGACAAAGCAAAAGATGAACTGCTGGAAAGATGATTCATCCATGCTAACTAGATTTGTCCATTACTTGTCATGGACAAATTAGAAGACTGATGGATAGTTGGATAGAAACTTTATCTGATGTAAGCAATGATGAGCAACAAACAAACTGAATTGTTGGATTTTGTCGTCCAACATTAATGAGGCTCTTTCCAAATTGATGAAAGTATCAACCATTACAAAATCTTTTTGACCAATACTTATTAAGAATCAGGAAAACATCTTCTTCATGGCCGGTGCCGCAGGCATTCTAGCAGACAAGAATTAATCAGAAGGCAAAAAATTCAAATGTGTTAATCAAAACAGTCTTCTATCATTAATGGAGTTCACCTAACACCAACTGTTGGAATTCAAGGTAGTTATAAATGCAACAGTGGTGGATTAAGAAGAAGAAAGAAGAACAATTGAGAAAAACATTCAATCCTTTCTTGAGAGTAATTACTATGCTAAGCCAAATCCTTCTACATCTTTCAAGAGTTGTGAGCCTTGAGCTTTGCATTCAAACATTTCTCAATTTTCTTTGAAGGCTCCCAACCACCTTTCAGGAAGATCATTTACTTATGCATCTAATCTTCAAAAATCTTCCCCTGTGCTTTTGTGAAATGTATTTATAAGTGCTTTAACTTTCGATATGCATTTTGTATAATTTTCTTGAGCTGGTAATTGACGCCAAACTCAAGAAGAGTTGTGATTATCTGAGTGCAAACAAGAGCTATTTATTTATGCCCCCTAGAGTTGGAATCTAGAAGAGTGCTGGGAGCACTGCATTTATGCCCCCCTAAAGCTGGAATCCATAAGTGTTAGGAGCATTGTAGTCATGCTCCCTAGAGCTGAAATTTAAAAGAGTACAAGGTTTACTAATTGTATTTCTGCTATTGGAGATAGTAGAACTCAAGACACTAAGAGATGAGTGTTCTTGGAAGAGTGGCATAGAGTGTTAACTTGAACCATAATAAAAATTCTTGTGTCTTATTCATTTGCACATTGATTAGTGATTGGATTGATTGCTAGAGGGATGTTTAATCCTAAAGGAGTTTAGTAAAATTTTAAGCACCCAATTCACTCCTTCTCTCTTGGGTATTTGCCTAAGCTTCAAGACTAACAAGTGGTATCAAAGAAGACTACATAACATTTGTAATGATCCAATGGCAAACTCATCATCCTCTTCTCAGATATGTGCCGAACGGCAATTGTCTACTTGGCGACCCCTATTTGATGGAACCAACTTCACTTACTAGAAGTTGAGAATAAAGTAATTCATTATAGCCAATAATATGGAATCTTGGAAGGTCATTGAAATAGGAATCACCCTTCCCACTAGTAGAATAAGTGCATGGACTAAAGAGGAGGCCACCTTAGTTCAAAATAATATAAAGGCTATGAACTCCTTATTCTGTGGACTATCTTCAACTGAGTTTGATAAAGTATCCCCTTGCACTACTGCAAAGGATATTTGAGATAAATTAGTGTCTATTTATGAAGGATCCTCATAGGTCAAAGGGATAAGGAGGAATATGTTGATAGGAGAATTAGAAAATTTTAAGATGAAAGAAGGGGAGAGCATATTAGAAATGTATGCTCATTTTTCAAAAATTACTAATGGTCTGAAAGGTTTGAAAAAAAAAGTCACAAGTTTTGAACAGGTAATGAAGATACAGAGAGCACTACCAAAATCTTGGAGCTAAAAGATCAAAGTGATAGAAGAAGCAAAGGATCTGAATGTGCTTCTAGTGGATGATCTCATCAGCTCAATGATGTCACACAAGCTAATCAAAATTAAGAGAGATGAGCCAATGAAGGAAAAGAAAAGTATTAATCGCAAAGTGACCAAGGAAAGCAATAGTGACCCTACATCATAATCTAAAGATGATATAGCCATGTTAGTCAGGAACTTTAGAAGGTTAGCAAGAAGCAACGGAGGTAGCACCTCAAGGAAACAACCTAAACAATAAAAGAAAATGACTAAAAGAAAGGGAGGTCTCCCCATATGCTATAAATGTGCCCCTGAGTGTCCCAATAAAGAAAAAGTGAATGTGAATGAGAAAGATGAAAGAAGAGAAAAGAAATATTTTAAGAAGTCATCAAGAAATCAAGCCAAAAGAATTTACATGAATGATGAAGACTCCTCAGGCACAAATTCAGGTAAGAAAGGTGACAATGAAGTTGGACAGCTCGCAAAAGTATGGTGCATGGCCCACATGGAGAACGAATTAGTAGATCAAGTCTCCATCAAAGAGCAATGCACAATAGAGCTAGATGCGGAGGTAAACTCTTATTACTCTTATAGTTCTGACTCTTCAAGCTCGAATGGTACTAGTGCCAAATGCAAAAATTTTGATGAGTTATAGCAATTATACAACTCTCTTCAGTGAGTTTGAATCACTTGACCAAAAATTTACTCAAAAAAAGACATTTTGATTCAACTGTCAAAGTAAATCCTATTCTGGCAGAAAGAAATTTATTTCTACAAAAAAAGATGATGGAAATCTGAAGAAGGAGATAGAGATATTAAATAGTATGTTGAGTAAGTTCTCTAATCTGGGAGAATCTTCACCAAGTTCATGAGGATGACAGGTCAAACTAGTAAAAAGGGGCTTAGTTGTGAATATTTAGATGATGAAAATTAATTAAATTTTGCTAGATGGTCCAAGGGTATGAACCTCATAGAAGAAAGAGAAAATTTTGCAAACATTAAAAGGTCTATAGGATATCCTTGGGTAAAGAAACGAATGAAATATAATGCACCAACCAGAATTTCAAACACTTGCTATTTATATAATAAAATTGGACGCAAAGTGTATAATTTCTATGCCAAAAAGATGCAAGGAAAAGGTGAAAAAATGAGATGAAAACCTAATTATTATGCATAATTTTCTAGCACACATAATTCCACCAACACTATTAGACCCAATACTTGGGTACTAAAGAGGTAAGAAGAATATTTACTTTGACTGTAGGTAAGCTTGAAAGCTATGTCTAACAATTCTTGGTTCATGGGCAGAGGCTGCTCAAGACATATGATCGAAAATAAGAAGTTGTTCGAAGAATTGAAGCCAATAAATGGAGGAACAGTTGCATTTGGCAACAATAATAAAGGCCTCATCAAAGGAATAGGTAAATTTTATGGTATATTTAATGCATGTATAGAGAATGTATTATATGTAGAAGAACTCAAGCATAATTTTCTAAGTATTAGTCAATTATGTGATAAGGGTCACAAAGTTATGTTTGAACCATCTACATGTAATGTATTTAATATAGACAATGAGCTATTATTCAAAGGAAAAAGGTATGGAAATATTTATCTAGTACACCTAGATGATATCATTGAAAAATGCCTAATTATAGTCAAGGATGACCCATGGGTATAACATAAAAGGATAGGACACATCAATATGTCAAATATCAAATATTTATGGAAAAAGGATCTTGTGATTGGTATACCTAAACTAAATTATGACAAAAATCAAATATGCAAATCTTATCAATTGTCAAAGCATACCAAAGTGTCCTTCCATCCTAAAAATGAGGTATTCACATCTAGATCTCTTGAATTATTGCATATAGATCTCTTTGGACCATCAGATGTTATCGCCCTTGGAGGATATGTCATCATGGATGACTACTCTAGATTCACATGGGTGATTCTCTTAACTAAAAAAGACAAAGCATTTTCAATGTTCTCTATATTTTCAAAGCTAGTTCAAAATGAGAAATAAATGTCAATTATGTTTATCCATAGTGATCATGGTGGTAAATTTGAAAACAAAAAATTTATTGATTTTTGTGACAAAAAAGGAATTCATCATAGTTTCTCATCCCCCAAAACCTCCTCAACAAAATGAAGTTGTGGAAAGAAAGAACCAAACAATTTATAAAATGGCAAGGACCATATTAAATAAAATTAAATTGTCCAAAAGATTTTGGGGAGAAGTAGTAAGTACAGCTTATCATGTACTGAACAGGGCTACCATTAGAGCAATCTTAAAAAAAATCCCATATGAGCTTTATAAAGGAAACCCAATATGTTATATTTTTATTCCTTTAGATGCTCATGGCAATGATCACAAGAAGATTCAAGATGATGTTAAAGAAGAAGAGATTTGGAAGTAGCTCAAGGAACAATTTGAAGAGAAAGGACAAGAAGAAAGAAGTCCCAATTTGCTACAATTGTAGCAAGTTGGGACACATGAAGTTTGACTATCTTGAGCTAGAGAAGCAGCAAGGAGATTAGAAGAAGAAATATAACTCCTACTTCAACAAGAACAACAACAACAACAATAACAATAACAACAACAAAGGCAATAGAAAATTTGAGAAAAAGAGGAAAAATCTAGCAGCATGGGAAATGCTAGAGCACCTAACAAATGAGAGTGCAAGTGAAGCCAAAGAAGAACATGAGGCACAAATCAGCATGCTCTCACCAAACAGAAGAAATTAAAAAGAGCACTACAGTGATATTAGCTTCATGGCCATCCATGAAGATGAGGTAAATTCTGAAACTAAAAATCCTAGTCATGAAATTCTTGATGGATTATATTTTGACATCATGACTCTGAAAGCCAAGTATAAGGAGACTAAAAAGGAGCTTAGGAGAATGTCCAATTAATGCACCAAGCTAAAGGAGGAAAACTCCATGCTCAAGAGTAATCAATGTACCCTCAAAGAACTTGAGCAAGTCAAGATAGAGAATAACACCCTTAGAAAGACCTTGACTTCCATATTATTTAAATTGAAACCTAAGAAAAAAGGTGGACAATAGCAGAAGTAATGAAATTATAATTCTAAAAGAAAATAAAGACCCAAATAGAACCTGATTTGGGTTCCTAAAGCAGTTGCAAGTGTTGTAAATGCAACTCAGTCTCCAACTATTAGATTAGTGGCACCCAAAAAGCAATGGGTACCAAAATACTATGTCACTGACCCACTTAGACTCATTCCCAAATTGGTATTAAACATTAAAGTCTAACCTTGTCTATACAGGTGTGCTTGAGAGCCACAAGGAGTAGCATGTGATATATTAATAGTGGTTTCTCAAGGCACATGATAGGGGAGAGGAAGCTGTTCATAGAGCTGAAAGTAAAGAATGGTGGAATAGTGACCTTCAGAGATAATGGTAAAGGTAGAGTAGTTGGGATTGATAAGGTTAAACAAACCACCATCCAATACTATTTCAAATGTGTTGTTAGTAGAAGGATTGAAACATAACAGTCTAAGTGTCAGTCAGTTTTGTGACAATGGTTATAAGGTTATTTTTGAATATCAGTTTTATCTAGTTTTAGATTAGTGTAACTTAGTTGTAGTACTAGGTAGAAGGCATGAAAATGTATATTTGGTGGACCTTTTTGATATCCAAGATAAGTATCTTATTATTAGTAACGATAAGTCCTTATTGTGGCATAGAAGATTAGGACATGCCAACAAAAATTTAATTGAAAAGCTTTACCATAAAGACCTTGTTGTTGGCCAACCAAAACTGAAATTTGACAAAGGATAGTGGTGTGATGCTTTCTTGAAAGGAAAGCAAGTAAAGGAGTCCTTCAAATCAAACAAAGACGCGCACAAAACTAAACCTCTTCAATTGTTACACATGGACCTAGTTGGACCAGCAAGAACTAGGAGTTTTTGAGGGAAACGTTATGCATATGTCATTATAGATTACTATAGTAGATATATCTAAATAATATTTTTTGCACCTAAAGATGAGATTTTTTTCATTCTTTAAAATCTCTACCAAGCATGTGTAGAATGAACAAAGCTCTCACAACATCCAAGACGGTGCATCTTGAATATTTGGAAGCATTAGTTATAGATCTCTAGAAAAATGTTTTATTCAAAGGTAAGGTATGAGACACCGTCATGCACGCTTCCCAAAAATAGTGCTTTCTCTTTATTCTTTTAAAAGCAATGAATTTACTAGTCTGCTTGTGTATCACACACCCAACACTCCCCATATGGGATAAGTTCCATTTTGTTTTTGGTAAACAGCAAAGAGCCTTGCTTGACCCCATAAAGTCATAAGCTGTACATACATAATAATGTCACATGCTTCCACCTCACACCACAAACTTATACATGTATTTCTGAATTTATATTACATGATTCCCAATAAGTGGATCCACTATTTTTTGATCTGTTATTTCTAATATTTACAAGATGTCGTGAAAGGTGCATCTAATATTTCTAATATTGTAAGATGTCATAAGACAAATCTAATATTTTTAAAGATTGCAGGTTGTTGCAGAAAAGGGAAAAGACGAATTTGATATTTGGAAGATTATAGGTTGGCATAAAGATATATCCCAAGAACCTGGAATGTTGCATGTCTAAGGAAGTATTATCAGTAAAATATCTTTTGCCTATCCTTTCACATTAGTGTACAACTAGTTTAGTAATGAATGGATTCTCATGAGTTGTTCAAAAGAATTTTTTATTAAAGCTACCTCACTTTGCTAGTATTTTTCCTAATGAAAATTGGAACAAGTTAAGAAGTCTGGTTTGGCAATACCAAACCAAAGGGTGCATCTAAACAGAAGTCATCAAGAAGATCGGTTTGGTAGTACCAAACTTAAGGGTGTGCCTAAACAGAGGCTGTTAAGTATTCTAGTTCCGTTCGTGAAACCAAAGAATGGGTATAAGAGAGGCCCTGGACTTTCCAATCCTGTTATATACCCAATCAGAAGGTGAGCCTAAACAGAGGCCACAGCATTCCGATTTTGTTTTTGAAACTGAAGAGCGGGTCTAAGAGAGGCCCCTGGAGTTTTTAGTCCCGCTATATGCTCGACTAGAAGGTACACTTAAACAAGAGCCACTAGCATTTCGATTCCATTCGCAGAATCAAAGAGCGGGTCTAAGAGAGGTCCTGGAGTTTTTGGTCCTACTATATCCCAACAGGAAGGTGAGCCTAAAGATAGGCCACCAGCATTTTGGTTTCATTCGCGAAACTAAAAAGCAGGTCTAAGAGAGGCCCTGGAGTTTTCAATCCTGCTATATGGCCAACTGGAAGGTATGCCTAAATAGAGGTCGTCAAAAAGACTAATTTTGCAAAATGGAACTGAAGTGTAGAATGGAACTGAAGGGCTACCTAAGTGAAGTTATCAGAGTTACCGATTTTGCAGAATGAAATTGAAAGGCGACCTGAGTAAAGTCCTCAGAGAGACCGGTTCTACAGAATGGAACCAAAGAGTGACCTGAGTGAAGTCGTTAGAATTACCAGTTTCGAAGACCAAAATTGAAGAGCAACTTGAGTAAAGTCATTAGAGAGATCGGTTCCACATAACAGAATCAAAAGGTGACTTGGGTGAAGTTGTCAAAGAGACCAGTTTCGTAGAACAGAACCAAAGGATGACTTGAGCAAAGTCGTAAGAGTTGTCAATTTTGCAGAATAGAACTGAAGGCTGACCTAATTGAAGTCATCAGAGTTACCAATTTTGTAGAATGGAATTAAAGGGTGACTTGAGTGAAGTTGTCAAGTTTTTCATTTCAACAAAGCTGAAAGCAAGTAGTAAAGTAAGCACAAATAAAGGAGTAAAAGTCATTTAAAATGAAGCTTCTATGCTACTCCAAAAAACTTGGCGTTGCATTATTTATCACACTTATCACATTTGAGAAGCATCATTCAAACAAAAATATGCAGAAGCATCGAAACATGCACATAAGATTAAGTAAATAAGAATAGAGGTTCCACTATGTCTTCTTAAGGGGGGACTAGTGTTAAAGAATTCTAACATAGGTACCCAATTATCTAGCTGGCATGATGCCACATAAGATCCCAATATAGATGGGATACTTCTTCTAGCTACTATGAGGTCCCATGAGATAAGGATTAGGGATGCATATTCTCTTAGAGTCCTCCTCTAGGCATGAATCCATATCCCACTAGCGTACAGGCTATATATGTATCTCGGCTATGCAACTATGCTCAACTATAAATACACAACCATGTACCCCCTGAGGACACAAGCTCCCTAAGCTCTCTCTACTATTCATACCCCTACTAAAGTCCCTTACTAACTTAAGCATCGGAGTGTCTGCGTCGGGACCACCCCCAGTGCCCTCTAACATTTTTTTGTCTTTGTGGATTCTAGGTGGGATCTTCTTGAGAGCCATATCAACATTCTATTTGGGGATGACCCAAATAATTATCAAATTATAAATGAATCTGTATGATTCCAGGGATGTATATTGCCATCATGATTTGGTTTACGTTATTGCTTTACAATCATAAAGAATGCACAGGTTTAATTCTATATAATTCAGGGTAGACTCTACTAGATTTTGGCAAAATATTCTCCTTGAAAATAAGGAAATTGAAGGAAAATGATAAAATGCATAGGGCCCTAGGTGGGGCATGACACTGGACCATCCACAAATAAGGTAAGTGAGGAAGGTAACACTTTTTTACCCAAAGATTGGAGGTTCACGCATGCTCATCTAGAAAACCAGATAATTGGTGATGTCTATGAAAATTGGATTTTTGCTATGCAAGAAGAATTGACCAGTTTAAAAGAAATAACATGTGAACTCTTATTCCAAGACCAAACCATTAATTTATTATAGGAACCAAATGGGTCTTTAGGAACAAACTTGATAAATTTGGAATTGTAGTGAGAAGCAAGGCAAGATATGTAGCAAAGGAGTACTATCAAGAAGAAAGGATTGACTTTGAGGAGTGATATGCCCCTATTACTAGGATTGAGGCCATTAGAATGTTGTTAGCTTTTACATCCAATATTAATTTCAAGTTGTACCAAATGACATTCTTGAATAGTTTCATCAATGAAGAGGTTTATGTTGAAAAACAACCTAGGTTTGAAGACCCTTATGATCCAGACCATATATCCAAACTCAAGAAAGTCTTCTATAGTTTTAAGTAAGCTCCTAGAGCATGGTATGAGAGGCTAAGGAAAAGTCTTAATTGAGAATGGTTTCTCAAGGGGTAAAGTTGATACCACTCTTCATTAAGCATGAGATGAATGACATTTCGATTGTTCAGATTTATGTTGATGATATAGTATTTGGAGCTACTAATGAAAAATTGTATCAAGAATTTTCTACAGTCATTCAGGGAGAATTTGATGTGAGCTTGATAGGAGAGTTAAATTTCTTATCGGGCTTACAAGTCAAATAAATGAAAGAAGGGATCTTCATCTACTAATCCAAGGACACATTGGAGCTCTTGAAGAAATTCAAGTTGGAAGATGAAAAACCATTTGGGACTTTAATGAGCACATCAATAAAGATGGACAAAGATAAGAAAGGTAAATTTGTTTGTCAAAAGTTGTATAAAAGCATGATAGAATTTCTTTTGTATTTGACTGCCAATAAACCAGATATTATGTTTAGTGTTTATATGTGTGGTAGATTCCAGTCAGATCCTAGAGAATTACATCTCATTGCTATTAAAAACAATCTTTAGATACCTTTTAAACACACCAAACCTCGGTTTGTGATATCCAAAAGATTCAAATTTTGAGTTAATAGAATACTGGGATGCAGATTTTGCTAGTTATAAGGTAAATAGGATGAGTACCTTAAGATCTTGTTAGTTTCTAGGAAGCATGATCATATCATGGTTCTTTAAGAAACAAATATCTGTTGCATTGTGAACTGTTGAAGTTGAATATGTAGCTGTAGGCAGTTGTTGTGCTTAGATCCTCTAGAAGAAACAGTAATTTGGTGACTTTGTCTTGAGATTTGTTGATAAACCCATCAAATGTGATAAGACCAGTGCTATAAATTTGACAAACATTGCAGTTTTATGTTCTAGAACTAAGCATACAAAGGTGTAAGGCCCTGGAAAATTTTACAAATGTAAATTTTTGTTATTGTAAAGTTTTGCTAATTTTGCCGGGTCGAT
>JAYJMB010003050.1:3891-14533 GCA_036873735.1 Pouteria campechiana
GCCAGCACTAACGTAGCCCGTTTGAGTAGGTGGAGTTTTCCAACCAAAACTGGAAGAGCTGACCTGGACCAGCTGACTTAAAATCGATAATGCATTAAATTATGTAAAATCGATAATGCATTAAATTATGTATACATCAGGCATTGGATGTGCCAGAAAAAAGGAAGAAACAAAAGAGATGAAATGGAAGGACGAGGCGGGGGGAGATGAGTCACGGTGGTAGATAAATGTCTTTTAGAATTTAATCGTATTTTAGGCACTCAAAACTATTTATTAGCAAAATAAAAATACATAAATGGTTACTGATCATAATCATAAAGACAAAATTATACATGCACATAATCAAACACAAATCTAAAATACAAGATTTAAGTGAAAAACCTTTCCGAAAAGAGATAACGATCTGCTATGAAAACAGGTCATAGGAGTATTCCAAGATGTCTCACACATATCTCACGAGTCATGAAATGCTTCATGCTCATCCCCAAATCAACACACTACGATAATACCAAGCTCATCTTGTAGACTATGCAAAATATCACGAGTCATGAAAAGCTTCTGCACATCCCCAAATCAACACAATAATACCAAGCTCATCTTGTAGACTATGCAAAATAGAAGACACAAAAACCTTACTAGGAGGAATATGCGATGGCATCCATACAGCTTGCCTTTTTTTTTTTTTTTTTTTCGTCACTCTTTCTCGCTTAGCCTCAGGTACGAATCTCTGTCTTTCATCCGCAATGCACTTCTTCCCGCAGGCGGTAGTCAGAGATGGATCGATGCATTTCAGTAGCAGTGATTTCATTCATTTTTCCTTCTTCTTTTCTGGGAGCGCAGGGGATGAGGATATGATTTAAAACCATACAAGAAGACGGACATCGTGATAGAGCAGGCGGCCGGGAGTCCGTTGCTGAACGGAGTCCCCACCTTTGCTGTGGAGATCTGCAGCACTGGTACGTCGGTATGCCCCATCTTGGACGTACACATGTCATGTGGGCTGTTCGCGTCGGCGTGAATCCAAGGCTGCTCCTTTTAAGGGTGAACTTGGGCCGGTTTCAACCCAAACCCAGCCCACCGAACTGGAGTTTGAACAATGTTAAACTCATGTTTTGTCAACGGGAATCTGAAGAATTCAGGTTTAACCCAAACCCAATTTAAATTTATCTAGGGTTGGGATCAACCCAAACCTGATTTCAATATAAATATTTTATAATGAAACGTATATATACATTAATATTGAATGGTATATTATTTTTCATTAGTTTAAAATATGAATTGACAGTTTTTCGTTTAGTTTAATCTTTGAAACATAAATGTACAGTTTTTTATTTAGTTTGAACTTTAAAACATGAATGAGCAATTTCAAGAATTAAATGACATGTTGTTTTTCATTTAGTTTGAAATATATATGAGCAATTTTAAATAATGGTATTTCAATCAATCAGAACGTCATTATATTTTTATCAACCTGAATTTCAATTCTAAACTCAACCCAAGCCCAATTTTCAGAAATAGAGTTAAGGTTAATGTTAGAATTGAAGTTTAAAAATAGGATTAGGATTGAGGCAAACCCAAGTTTCGTAAGCCTGAGTTGTACCCTTAACTCCGTCGTGTGGGACTAGAGAACTGCATCGTTAACCATGGGAAGGCTTTAGAGAGTAGGAAATTATCTCTTTCGTTTACGCCAATGCCCTTAGCTATCCCACGGTAGTATCACACGTAACTTTTGCTAGCACGTGTGATATATGATTTTCCTATTTTTGCACATGCTAGAGCCTCAGAAACCGCGTTAATTCTGAGAAATTACAAGATTACACATACGCCTGTGAATTTTATCATTGGCAGGCTGTTGCTTTCAAATTTTTAGGTACAGCCCACCGCAACATTTCTTTGGGATGCACACCAACCTTGCATGTTTTAACTTGTCAAGTGGCACGAGATGACGGTGTAAACCCATAGGGTTGTGTTTGGTTTCAACCCAACCCTAATTATATTTTTAAAATTTTGATATAATTTTAATTTTAACTTATTTTAAAAAACTGAAATCAATTTTAGTCAAATCCTCAAAATTTTAGGTCTAATTTTGATTAATAATTCAGGTTATTTCTAATAAAATTCTTGATTATCTTCATCAATTTATAAATATATTGATATATTTTCAAGCAAAGTTCAAATGATGTTACATGGTGCGATGTATTTTTGATTAAAAAATTTAAGTATCATTTTCACTTCATTCATAAATTTATGAATGATTTTTTATAACTTCTATACATCATTATTTAGTGGTTGAGATCATTGTTATCATAACTACTGGACTGCTTGTCGAATTGGTTCGACCGTGAATTGGTCGGTTGACTGGTTCTGTTTGTAGGTTCGGTCTAATAAGATATATTTTTTAAATTTGAATATTTTTAATAGAATAAAAGATTAAATTAAAACAGTAAAGTATTATTAAAAATCTATTTATTTAAATTAATATTATGGTTTGAATTTTTAAAAATAATGCTCTATTATTTTTATTTTAAAAAAATAAAAAATTGGTTCAACTGGTTGATCAAACCGGTTGGACCGCAAACTAAACACTGACCAATTCAACCACGGGTCTAGTTTTAATAACACTTATTGAGATTGAAAAAATTAATATAAATGTTAAAACAAAAGATATGCGCTTATATTTGCCCTTGTTTATATGACATCAAAGAAAGTACTAGTTGAATTAAGTTGAAACTTTAATTAGCTTATCTGGAGTCTCAAATCAATCAATTTTATTTTGGAGTTGGATCTAGTTGAATTATAACTTTTTCAATGTAATTAAGCTTGAGAACTTTTGAGTAAAGTAAATCATGTTAGGTCGGTGGGTTTGGGTGGACAGTTTGGTTATAATAATACCCTTCATCAACAAAACAATAACAATGTCTCGGACGACCATGATGATAATTTCAATGTCTGTTTTAACTTGGAGGATAACTTGGCTATTGACATCTTCAAAGTTCAAACAATAGGAAGGGTATTTAGCCCAATCCAAGCATGACTTTGGTTGTGATATCTAACAAAGCAGATTAATAGAAAATTTTGCAAAAAAAGACAAATAAAAATAAATTCTATGAAGTATTTTAAATAAATAAAATTAAACTGCAATTTGTCTCCTTGTAATGTGTCTTCTTTAGCATAGGTAGTAATTGACAACGCAGGCAAGCAGGTTAAATTAGTGTCTCATTTGTTAGATGAATCTTAAGAAATACCACTTGATTCTTCATTTTTTTATTATTCTACTCATTTTATTTTTAAATAAATTTATTTTTCTAGCAATCCTCCACTTTCTCCTACAAGATTGTACTCTCCTTTGGGCAAAACTAACTCTTGAGACCAAATCAACTGTGGCCTAAGTAATCGTTGTTGCAAAATAAACACATCAACCCTATCAAACACATCATCCTCCTTAACCACGTCTTTATCACATCTTTTGATTGGGTTCTTGAATCCACTAAATTTTCTTTCCATTAGGGCATTCATTTGATCCATATTCCATGTTGGGTATGTATTTTGCATTTTGCAAGGTCCACTAAGCATGTACATGGGTTTTACGCATTAGGGCATGCGTATTATGTAGGATTATATATAAATGTGTTCCCTGGGGTTAGGGGGATGTAAAGAGAGATTTTGTGAAATACAAAGGGCTAACATAGGTTGTGTGTTGGGAGAGATAGGGTGTTATCTCTGAGAGGAAAGATGTGTATTCTATTTCATAGTTAATTCTTTTCTCTGGTGGAGTAGGTCACAAGACCGATTCATGTTATTCTCTATGTATTTGATTGATGCTTGCTTATGTGTTCTTGGTTTTATTCCTAACAAGTGGTATCAGAGCTTTGATTTGTGACATTTCGAGCGTTGAAATCCAGTGAGAACGAAGTGCAAGCATACGATTGAGGTGATTATGCAGATTGGACAATTAGATCCAGGCATGATCTGATAGCTCAAATTTGCAGCAGCAGATCAGATACAGAAGGACCACAGATCGGACAACTTCAGATTTCTGGCCGGACGTTGATCAAGCCAGAGGCGTGTGAGCAAAGGGCAGCGACTGTTGAGTCTTCCCAGTCGATACAAAGGAAGAGGCGGTTAGCAAAAAGGGGAAGGTGGTAGCGGCATAGACGTAGCGGCATCGGTGGCAGCGCGTTGTTGTCGCCAGCGAAGAACTGGAGAGATCGTGCGGTAGGGACCCTGATCGGACAGGGTGTGTGGTCGGCGGCGTGCGAAGGACAACCAAAGGCAGTAGCTGTTGCGTTTTCTTCCCAGTCGGTTGTTAGTAGTGTGTTGTTTTTTATTTACAAAGGGCGACTTCGTCTGCCATCGGTAGGGAGTAGAGACAGTGGAGAGCCATTGGTTCACCGGAGGAGAAGCGTCAGAGTAGTGGCGGGCGACGGTGGCTCATCGGCAACAGGCTTCTTTCACATTTTTGGCCATCAGAGGAACAAATTCGGTGAGGCAGAGGAGTTGCCGGCGTTGTAATAGAGGCGTTGATGTGTTGGTTGGCGGCAATCAGCTGATGGATGGCACAGTAGGTAGCGACGGGTAGGGTTTCCTATTCGTGTGTTTGGAAGGTGATGCATAAAAGCTATTTGTTGCAACGGACAGAACAGAAAGGTGGACGGATGACCAAATTTTCTTGGCCCATATCTTGTGGTCTAAAGGTCGAATTTTAGTGATCCAGGAGTCATTTTCTAGGTTTTGGGCTACTATGAATCACCTGGACGGTTCATGTTTGGAAGATTCTGCTTGTTTTTGGATTTTTTATGCAGGATGTTGTATTTTGAAGTTGGGAAATGTAAGATTAGGAACTTCAAATAACAAAAAGCAAAAAGAAGCTCAGGTCAAACAACAATGTAGATAAATCTAAAGGCGACATTCGAAATTGAATCATTCAATGGATAGAATGATTTCACTCGGTAGCAGTAATGGGTGAAGAATATCTTAACTTGTAAGGGGACAGTGAAAGCTCTTAAGAAGAAATCAAAGAAATCAAAAAATTTAACTGAAAGTCATGGCAAGACATGAGGGATCTGGCGACGAGTATAATCCAATTATTTTTTGCAAACAATACACTTCGAAAGGTCATTAACTTGATGGATCTAGAGGAAGTGTGGACGAAGTTGGAGAGCAGGTACAAGTCAAAGTGATTGACGAACAAGTTGTATTTGAATAAGCAATTGTATAGTATTCTGTTGAAAGAAGGCGAAGATTTTGAGAGCCACTTGGATGAGTTCACTACAATATTGACAGACTTGGATGCCTTAGAAGTGAAAACCAATAAAGATGGGAAAATATCTATCACCGGAATTGAGGAGAAGGATAAAGCTTTACTTCTGTTAACTTCATTACCTGATTCTTAAGATCCTATCATGATGACATTATTGTTTGGGAAGAATACATTGAAGAGGGATGAGGTAATTACTTCTTTGTTGATGTTTGAGACTCGAAGGAAAAATAGCAATGGTGGATCACCAAGCAATGAAAGTGCTTTAGCGGTGATAGGTAGTCATAACAGAGGAAGATCTGTTGAAAGAAAGGATAGTTCTCAAAGAGGCAGAAGCAGATTCAAGTCCAAGGAAGATTTTAATTGTTAGAGGTGTTGAAAATATGATCATATGAAGAGAAACTATTCTAAGGCGTATCATAGTCAAGAGAGAAAGGAGAAAGGAAAGCAGAAGATAGAGGAATCATCTAATAAGACTATAATTATTAAAGACAGTGATGTCTTATTGACAACGGAAGTAGGTATGGATGGTTCTGATTGAATTTTAGATTCCAGTTGTTCTTTTCACATGTGTGCAGTTAGAGAGCAATTTGATACGTACACGGAGTGTGATGATGGTACTGTAAGGATGATAAACAAAGTGGAGAGTAGGATTGTCGGTGTTGGTACAGTACGGGTTCACATGTTTGATGGTGTTATTTGGACGCTGGTTGATGTAAAACATGTACCAAATTTAAGGATGAACCTGATTTCATTGGGAACGTTGGACTCCAGAGGTTATAGGATGTCTACTGGAGGTGGAGTTCCCAAGATGAGTAAAGGAGTCATGGTTGTCATGAAGGGTCAAATGATTATGAATCTGTATAGATTAATTGGGAGTGTAAAAACAAGTGAAGATCTTGAGAGATCCCAAGTTGCAGATACAAGTGGAGTACAGATGGTGAATTTTATGGAGAATTAAACGGTAAAGTTTATGAAGGATCAGACGGTAAAGTCTATAGAGAATTTTGAGAAGAAACAGGTGACCTTTGCTTCAATTGTTCATGGTAGGTGCAGATCACAATTCAACGATAAGAGAGGTGGAGCCACGTCAAGTTGTACAGCAGTGGTAAGCTATATGTGGCACCTGGGAGGGATGTAGTGTGTTATGCTGGTTGAAGTGTGGCTGATAGAGTTTGGTGAGCTCGCAGGATAATTAATAACAGTGGTTCTTCTTCAAATTGGTTGGATACTATAAAATTCAAGCCAAGGTGGAGATTTGTTGGGTATTTATCTTCCATTCTGTAAGGCTCACTGGCCTGCACATGAGTTTTAAGCATTAGGGCATGCGTATTGTGTAGGGTTATATATAGATGTGTTTTCTAGAGTTAGGGAGACATAAAGAGAGATGGATTCACACAGATTGCATGTTGGGAGAGACGGAGTGTTGTCTCTGATAGAAAAGAGGTGTATTCTATTTCATCGTGAATTCTTTTCTTTGGTAGAGTAGGTCACAAAACTGATCAACATTATTCTCTATGTGCTTGATTAATGCTTGCTTGTGTGTTCTCAGTTTTATTCCCAACATTCCGGTCGTTCACAGGCAAAGCACTTGCTAAGTATAGCTTGAGCGTAGGAATTTGAATTGTCTGCATAATTAGAATACACTCACTCTTGCCTAAAAGGATGGCCGATGTATGATTTCTGATACCATTGTTTCTGAAACAACTGTTGAGGTTCTATTCCATCAGTTTGTCTAGATATGTATTCCATCCTGCGTATTTGAAATACGACTGACTAGCCCTCTATGTCAGTTTGTCGAATGCTGATTGCAAAGTTTTGCTTCTATCGACATTTTGGGGTTGGAAGTAATTCTTCGTTTCAGAGTTTCTAGTGTTTAGTTTAAATCTTCTCATAGCTATTGATGCTTTTCACTTTCTCACATTTATCATAGAATCTTGAGAATATGCATAGTAATCTATTGTAAGTTTTCATTCATTGAGCATATCCTCTGAGTAAGACACCATGCTTGATTACGTGTGTTGAGATATTATAGAAAGAATCTTTCCGAGTCTTTGCTACATTGGGCAGAGACTGGTTGTTTGCGTCATGGTTTTGGCATTACTGCTGTGAACACAACGGAAGCACGCACGACTCTTTATATAACACCTATCTGCGAAGGATGGGCTTTCTATATACTGTGGCAGTCCTAGCTAATTCGTGATTCTATTCACTTTGCCCTGACAAATGCGTAAAAACTAAAAGATGAAGCAGGAAAAAACGTTAATTTTTCTCTTGATTTTCTTCTTTTGGTCAACAAAATTTTCTAAGAAAAGAAGCTTTCCTATATGTAGTTGAGAAAAGCTTCAGAGCATCAAAGATTTGAGTAAAACTTAAATTTGTAGAAAATTGGACAATTAAGTTCATTAAATCCATGGGTTTGTTTAGGAGGATTAGAAGATTGAAAAAAGTGAAATCTGAAAAATAGGAGAAAAAAAAAAGAAAATGGTGTTATATGATACAAATATTGAAAATAGAGTAAATAAAAATAAAAAAGCAGACTTTTTGGGTGGAAAGATTAAATAGAAAATAACTATAAAAAAGGGAATGATTTCCATCAATTGTTTTCCAGGAAATCTTTCATGCAAATGAGTTGTTTGAAGCGTACTACTATTTTTGGTTAAATTCAATTTGTTTATCATGATTGGCAACGTTGGCTTATCTAAGATTTAAAAATTTATTTTAATAAAATTCTTAGATGGGCCACGAAGAACAAGAGGATCTTAATAGTGTTTATTAAATATGATTTTAATATTTACTCTCAAATAAAATGAATTTTATACGCCATCTAAATCTTCAATTGTAGTTATGCTTTGAATCTTACCCAAGTCATGCTAAAAATGGCGAATGGATTTGATTTAATCTATACATCATTAAACAGTTCGCTTGCATGGAAATTTCCTTGGAAAGAATAATCCTGGCTTGAATGTGGTTGCGTTGCATGGAAGTTTCCTTGGAAAGAATAATCCCGGCTTATATATGGTTGAGTTGCATGGAAATTTCCTTGGAAAGAATAATCCTGGCTTGAATATGGTTGAGTTGCATGGAAGTTTCCTTGGAAAGAATAAACCCGGCTTATATATGGTTGAGTTGCATGGAAATTTCCTTGGAAAGAATAATCCCGGCTTAATTATGGTTGAGTTGAAATTCGTATGATAAGTCAAGCGGCGCCTGAGTAAGTTACAAGCCAAGCTGGAGTAAGCTGAAGGCCGTGTGTCTTGAGAATTGGCTTATCCGCAACGTTGAGATGATGCAGAGCGTGGTGGTCAGCTGTTGGGTCAATTTAGAAATTTCCAAGCCGTATGCATGCTATTCAACAATTTGGAATTGAATTGTACACCATACTTGACTGTTACTACTTATGGTGCCCAGAAAACATTGGTGATACATGCATGTGTTAGTGGCCGCACTCCACCTGAGATGACATCGTCCATGATTTCGTCACAGCCATGACATCAAACACCCGATGGTCTATTTTCTCTGGGTTGCTCAACAATAGTCCTCGGCGTCTGTCCTGGCATGGAAAATTCCACTCTACTCAGGAAAGGAAAGGATGAGGCACACATTGATTTGTCTCACTGGAAGACTAGAGATTTTTGAATTGGAAGCATTGGGTTGGCCAGTGGGACAATCGATCGATTCAACGTAAACTGCATGTCAGGGTATTTTTGAAAGATGTGGTAGCACGTGCAGGGGTTTATTTCACTGGGTCTGCAGGTCAGGTTGTTCCATAGGCTGCCAATCTAAGTAAATTTCCCACAACTTTTACTTATGATAGTTGCTAATGTTATATGTATTGCTGTGTTAAGAATATGATTGTATGATTCTTTTTTCTTACTTCAAAGGATATTTACCTATTCACGGTCAATCCTGCATTTTCTTACAATTAAAAGTATTTTTTTCATCAATTTTATTTTTTAAAAAATCTGTTTTTAAATCTTTCATTATAATACTGTATTAAACTTGCTTTTACCCTTATTGACCAGATTTTTCCCATTCCCAAAGTAAATATTACATTCCTTCAAGTCTAATAGCCCATTGAAAAAGAAAAATCACAGGGAGCTTCAACAGAGTTGAAATAAAATGACAATCCCCAGATAAATGTGCCTACTTTCATGGCTAATCAACAATATGAATTTGATTGGAATATAATGAAAATAATATCCATATTATCAGGTCCAAAGTGAATAAAGTTAAATAAGATTAGGATAATAATAAAAATATATGTAATAATTAAAAAATAGAATTATTATGAAAAGTATATATCGAATAAAAAGGAAATCCATTCCAATCAAATTCATTTCGATTGGACCCTTAAGTTTTACAAAATCAAAGTTGTTGATATGATCTGAAACATTTCCAATCAAATTCATTTCATGCAATCAAATAGATCCTTAAGTTTTACAAAATCAAAGTTGTTGATATGATTTGAAATGTTATATTATTTGTAGATGAGAAAAATTAACTAAATTGAAAACTAATTAGACCCTAACAGATAAATCAATGAATTTCAATGCTTTGCCATTGAAATTATCCTATAACCTACTCAATGTATATTACGTTATATGTATTATCTAATTTGTGATACATGTTTTATAAATAGATAAATAAAAATATTTTTTATCCATTTTTAAATGGATAAATGATGCTATTACCATTAATTATTCAATTTTTATCTTTTTTATTTGATAAGACCAATATATATTTGTTTTTATGTCTTAATTTTTGTGGTATTAAAACATCGTTCTTAAAACAGACTTAAAAAATCATATGGGTTGATAGAATTTTCATGGCTTAATCAACAGAGAATTTTCAATGGCAAAGACATTAGATTTTATTCATTTATTGATCATAGTCCAAGTTAGCTTTTTTGTCTTAGTAATTTTTTTTATTTACAAACAATATAATATTTCAGATGATATTAAAGATTTTAATTTTGCTAAAACTAACTAGGCCTATTTATGTCGGGATGAACAATTTAATTCACTTCTCTTTTCTGTCTTCAATTGTTTTTAACTTTTTTTTTAATCTCTCCTTCCTGTCGTAGAATTCATGGTTAAACTCGGGAGTTATTCAAAGGGCACGTTAGAAGAGAAGACACTACCTAGCTGTTGCGTAGAGAGGGAGCACTCTCGGCGATACCCGTATCCTATTTGTATGCTAATCTCTCTCTCTCTCTCTCTCTCTCTCTCTCTCTCTCTCTCTCTCTCTCTCTCTAAACATCAAAGTTCTATATGAAGTAAGAATTGGAAAGATGTTGGGACAGACCCAATGTCTGTGGTTTTAGTATCAATTATAGCGAGTACTTCCACGACTTCATGGCCTTCTAGCACCGTTCTTGTCAAT